>JAAXNX010000704.1:0-24138 GCA_036491905.1 Folsomia manolachei | reverse complement strand
GGATTTGGTAAGTTTTTAGGAGAACGAAAACAATTATTTTTATATTTTCAAGGACTAATGAAAATTCTTCAATAGCGGAAAAATTACCAAATGAATTTCAAATAATAGATTGTTCGGCTATATTACGTTATACATAGATATGCATGGGAAGAACCGTACAAAGCGAGAGATAAAGATCGATAATGCTTCTAACCTGAGCTTTCTTGCACCATAGTCACATTCTTTATTAATTTAAAGGTTAGAAGTAAACTCTTTAAACTTTAGCACATGTTTTATTGCTTTTCTTGCTTATTATGACACCCTTTACGAACTATATCTGTATTTGACTGTAGAAATAAATCTGAATATGTAGGGAAGCAGATATGGCAGCACCCAACTGAAACAAGATTGAAATGAATCTCCTAAATTACAACTTTCTTTCTCAAATTAACCTTCTCTCTCTGAATCTTCTCAAATTACTTTCAATAATAAGAAGGAATCCCAAAACTTATTCCTGGAGATAACATCCAAAGTTATCCGGATTTGTTATCACAATTTGTTTGCTACCATGCAAAATCCTTGTTATATCTTCTCTTAGGGATAAAATTGACACCTCACCTAAGTAGTATTTGGTATTCTCATTGTAGAAATGTATAGTGTACTCAAACTAAGTTCGAGACTTACTTTATTTTACACTTATTATGGAAATTCGATCCAAGCAATTTAGAACAACGGTGAAGCAGGTGCAGGATAGACTAAAACCCTTCCACATACTAATAGCGTCGTTATCAGATGGGTTTACCTCAATCCTCATAGAAAAACCATTTACTTCTTTTGCTTTTAATAGTAGCTCAGCTACTTATGCCAATGATTTTCAGCCTGTCTGCCCGTCTGTCTGAAACACACCAATGATTAACGATAACATAATCTCCATATTGAAACTGCTATAAATAATTGTCCCTGTTCAATTCCTATATGTCTTCTAACAGTTCTTCACTCGAGCATGCTGCAACTACTCCTGAGATCTGTTCTTTAGAAGGTTTTATTATCATTTACATTCACTGAGCATCTATCTGGAGGGAGACATCATTGTCTCATTCCGTTTTACGACTAGAAAGGTATCTGAAACGGCTCAAGGTACTTGGGGCTTGAATGGATAATCAAGATATTTTTTTAGAAAATTGAATAATTTGTCACCATCATCATTATTTGCAGCACATCCTGTCTGGAACAGTAATATCTCCATAATAATGTGTTAAATTACGAATATGAATGGGGACAATCATCATGCGCTCATTTTTATTATTCAAATCTTATCCAAACTACCTCACCTACTCAAATGATAACTGGGTTCCCTGAATAAGTTTTATCATTAAAATTGATTGATTTATTTCATTCTTTTAATGAATATTGATTTTCAACCTTTTTAGTTTTGACATTTGGCAGTTATTCTTACGATTTATTAAATTCAACTTTCATCCACTATGCTTATTATAGAATTTAATACTTACATCCGTGATTGGTTGCTAAACTTGCGAGCATTATCCCATCCATATTGGATTCCATTCACAAGTGGTTGAAACAAAACTCTGTCAATTCCATATTACCTCTTAAATTTTGTTTGAGCCACTTTCATTGGATTGCTGTTACATAACGCTTGATAACTGTATGGTCATATATAGACCTCGTTTTGTTTGTTGACTTTGGTATATTAATGTAATCGGAATCAAAAACTCATCCTTGTGTAGGTTAGATTACTGGAACCATTCAACCCTTTATTTAATGCACCACTTCTATGTAATTGATACATGTACAACGTCATATTCGAGAGGAAATAACATAAAAGAAAGGTAAACTCAAGTCCAATCATTGGAAATTTTGGGTACAGAGGACCAACAAATCCTGTCTGGTTTTGAATATAATTGCAAAGGATGAGCTGGACAAATTAAGATAATTGAATGAGAAGGGCTGGGAGGATCTTATGTAATTTATAACAATAAAATAGTTATGATGAAAATGGCGTCAGACTGTCATCCATTCTTCGTTGACGATAAGGCAATTCCTCCAGATGAATTATTTACTTCACAAATTGCATTCCATTTCAACATCCCATCTGCACTATTATGACTACCTCGTTCCAAGCATTCCTTGATGACTCATAAATCCTTAAGTGGCCATGAAAATGAGGCCTTGACTATGGTCCATAATATGGTGGTGTTGACGGCGGTAGGGATGATGTGCTCAGTTTAGCAGGAAATCCATCAATATGATGACCATTATGTTCATGAGTGAGAGTGGTCAAGACACCCATAGCCAACAGCCCGACACCGAGTGATACAAATTGAAGAAATCCTATTGCACGGGAATGCGGCATGGTGTAAGCCTTCCGGTCTCTTTCTCTATTCAGGATTTCAAAAAATATCAAGTGCACGAGACAGCCACAGACTAAACCTTGTAATGGTATTGAATTTAAGGTATCAATAAAAATAAGTTCGGCATGCTTACAGTCCAGACCAGCTCCACATAATTTATTGATTCTAAAACTCAACCTCATCATTATTGTGTGATTGTAATGAAATATAAAACCGACATATGCATCTCTGATACTTGCAGTTTGACGAGTAAAGAGGATAAGGTCATGCCTTGGGTATGCATTTCAAAGTTATACTTCATTGTATAACCTAATTGTAAGGTCGGTATATGATGGAAACTGCATGGTATGTTTTAATTTACCAAAGTGTGAAGTGTCTGAAATTACTGCATCATAAATCCTATCCCTGTTTTACCCTGGGCTATATTATTACATGACGCTGCAATAGACGATAGAAAGTTTGATATCTGTAATGGGTTGTTATAATGCAAGCGTCAACAAAAAGAATGAAATAAAATCTTCTACTTAGCATAATTGGCAATTAATGTACATCTTAAACTCACTAGTTAGCAAACGAATTTGAAGTAAATGAAGCAATGAGGTTATAAGGCACACATTTGAATATAAAACTAGACACGGTTTCCAGGTATGATCTTTCGGAAAGTTTGGAAAGTCGAATGAAGAAAATCTAGAGATACGACAACTATGTGTAAAAACAGATGCCTTTCTCGTTAAAAAGTCCTTTATTGAGAAGTATTCGCCTGTAATTAGTAATTGAAAAAGAAATTAACAAGAAATAAATGCTAGACGAATGAATGAAATAAAATACGTATAATGACTTTTGTTCTATGCACACGTGTGGAATCAATTTCCATGAAATTATCCGAAAAAGGTTCATTAAGGACATCAATGTCAACCATAATGGTGTCGCACTGTTGCGAAATTTGTTGACTTTGACTCGTTATCAAATCTGTGTGGGATCAGTTGAGCGTGTAATCTAATCATACAAAAGAAGCTGACAATTATTGGGGTTTGGTACCAAATCTGCTAATTAGGAATATGCAAAACTACACAATGCGACTCCGTCCAGAACGAAAAGTAAAAGTTATATTAAAAGTCTATACCTCAACAATCACAACCGGTAGACTGTCCGTTGAAGTAGTAGAAGAGATTACTGAGCCAATTATAATTCCAATGGGGGAGACTACAGCAAAAAACACAATGCTGCCAATACGTCGATGTTTGGCCTGTGCCGTACTCAGCTCCATTCCCATACAAAAAGATATTACAAATTTGTGGCTTGCAACCGCTCCAAACATAACCCACACGTCCGTTTTTGTCTGCAAATCAAACCAAATATTAAAATACCTATTGAAAAGAATTGAAATCAGTGAGTTTCACTAATGATAATTTGCACACATCAAAGCCAATAACGGCTCTTATACACTACAAATTTTAAGCACAATAGGTTTTAGGCTATGAATATGCAAATGGTTCTTTCTAACCGGAATTGTAAGATATTTGAATTGAACTTGGTTGATTTAGTTTTTTTCCCATTTTCGTTATAATTCTTGTCAATCCGCCCCCTCAACCTTACCGTATTGGCTTCCTGCATCATTGTCTATCAATGAAATGTACATTGACAGACGTTTGAATTTGTTATGATTTGCGGTTCTACGCCGCATACGGAAGTCATTTTATGTCTTATTACTTAGTACAAGAAAAGTTTGAAAAGCCTTGCAAAGTTTTCCTTTCTTTGAACTGAAAGACATTTCATACAAATAAAAGTCGTCATCGTACATATTTAAATAATAGAAATCCAACAAAATAATAAAGGAAGATCAATGCGGGCGATTTTATTCCGCTTTTGTTAGCTTTGACATTAAAGGAGAGTAGAGCCTTGTCTTTAATTTCATGGTTCCAAAGAATTAAATGAGCACAAATAAAATAAAATGACAAGTTGAGTCTAAAGGTGATTTGTATTGGACTTTCTAAAAGTTGATTTGCCTCTCTGCTCTTCATTTCTTTTCAAAAAAGAAAAAAGATTCGTTTGAATCTGAGCTTTTTCCTTTTTATGCATATTTCAATTATCTTGTCAAAGCAAAATAAAATGCTCCTTTTATTATTCGATTTTTTGTACAAAGAAGCGCACAATCTTTCTCTAGTGCAGACTTAATTATCATAAAGTGATGTTAGTCGAGTTTTGATGTCAAATTTATCATTCATGTTATCTTATTTTAGTACTATTTGACCTCAATCCGATGGGATTAAAAAGTTCGTAAAAAGGCTGACTGACTGACTGGTCATATTGTTCAGTACACGTTGTATATATGTACATTTTGATGTAAAGTCGATAAACCGAGCTTGCAGATCACCCAAAACTAGTGCGTAACATTATTTCGAATGTAGCTTGAACATTATGACGTTCTCAATGTGAACAAAATTTGAAGTCAGTCGAAAAAGTTGGACTATTAGAATGTCGCCTCCCACCATTATACTTTTTAATTGGAAGTTTGGCAATCGTGTTATTTATTTTCTGATGGATTCTTATTTCTTACAACATAGTTTCCGTTTTAAAATGTTTTATACGTATTTGCTTTCTGTGGAGTTTTTAAGTTTGGAGTCGATACGGTAAGTAGTGAATGATTTTATTGTGTCATAGCAAATGCACATAAGCTCCACTACTGTTTTTGCCCGTGTTCAGTTAGAATCGTAAAACTAAACCAAAAAGATTTTAAATAACTGTAGTTGTTTGATACTTTAACATTTCTTCAAATAAAACTTTCCAAATCCAGCAAGGAGGTTTTGGTGGGATTGTGATCATTAGCTCAATACATTTCAAGCCACGGTAGTGGTTATAGAAATTGTCAGGCTGATAGAAAGTCTCAAGGTACTTTAACGTTAGAGGCATATGTTATGTTGCAAACCTCCCACAAAATAAATAGCAATAAATGTTAATGTTGTGGAATACAGATAGAAACACTGAATGAAGAAACCAAAGTAAACGTTACATAACCTGCACTCCAATAGCAACTCCTTCTACTATGGCATGACTTGAGAGTGCAACTAGGGCCACCACTGCTCTAAAAGANTCCAATAGCAACTCCTTCTACTATGGCATGACTTGAGAGTGCAACTAGGGCCACCACTGCTCTAAAAGATGAGCTCAGATTAACCTTGTCCAATGGACATTCATCCTCGTCATTGTCACTTCTATCAGTCCCAGAGTCCGTCGTTCCAATGTTCTTTATCGCTGGAGAAAGTCCGAGACCCTCCCCAACCGCGTGAGGATGTGCGAGTGAAGATCTGTTTCTTGTATTCGGAATAGGAATGCCATGAGCAATGGAGTTACTACGAACAATAGAATTTACTTGATGATGATTATGTAGGTGATGTCCATCCACCAATATATAGTGAGCAATTTCTTCAATCAGGTATATCAATGCAAATCCAATCAGGAGAAAGATTTCTGCCACGGGAAAATTACGGTTAAACACCTTCCAAATACTGGGAACATTTACAAGACTTTCTCGTACTTCTGGTAGGACATGAAGAAAAAGTGTAGATAACAAAACGCCAGCACCAAAACAGCTAAATATGGCGAGCACGATTTTACAGACAGTAGCATCTGTTCGTAAGGATATGCTGACGGAACGGAAAATGTAGCTAGGGACCAGGCCTAAAATTATTGATACTATCGTAAGAACTGCCATTGTAATCCATTTTTCCCATGAAATGTCCATTGTTGGCTTGGCTTGGCTTGCTAATGCGTTGTGGTTCAGAACTGTGTGGATAATGTGTTGGTCTTGAACAGACAGAGGTTCACTCTCGGGAAAACATAGGCAGTCAGAATAATGATGATGACGATATCTCGGGGCAAAGTCAGAGCGATACTTTCTCCTTCTGGATTATATTGCGTTATGTGGTGGTGGTGAGGAAGATGGTTTAATATAGCCTTATCTTTGTCTGAGTCAATGGAGGAATGTCTGAAATAAATGCCAAGAAAATAATATCAAGTCATCAATCACTAGCAGAAGACTGGACTAAATATTTCACCCTTTCATTTCAGAGTGTAGCTATTTGTTTAATGTCGCACCCACTTTCCCCACAACAAAACCAAACTGGATTCTTAGTTGGTGTGGAGAAAGCAAGAGATTTGCAAAACTCTTAAACAAGCTATGAATGAATGAATCGATTCCTTAGAACTCATTCCTGTGGTTTATAATGAATGGAGGAGAAAGCACTTTCTCCTTTCATTTGAACGCCACAAAAATGGAATGTGGCATTTAAAAAAGTCACACTCTAAAATCAAGGTCGTGTTCTAAGGAAAGTATCGTCTTTCGCTTGTTAGCTTAAACGAAGCTCAGTTAAAATTCAGTTACTTATATAACATGCATTTCGTTCTAGAACACGATCCTATTTTTTTGATTTCTCTTCCAAAAAAAAGAAAAAAGTTGTTTATAAAAAAAAGAAAATATTTCAGCAATAACCACGATTTAAAAAATGCACAAGCGCCTCACCAAATATTCCCAATAAAGTGTAGCTGGAATCCGTTTGAAAAAGTTGTTTAACTTTTTTGTACTTGTCTCACTGAAACTAAAATTAAAAATGTACCGCATGAATGCAGATCCAGCAGTGCAGAACTGACATCGGCTGAATTAGTGTTTTAAAGAAAGTTATGATTATTACGACTTTTGCTATGACTAAAATTTAAAAAATTCAATGAAATGAGCAGACCCAATTTAATTTAGAGTGAAGTCAGCTCGAGTGTAAATTGGTCCTAAACACTTTCCATGCTCATAACCGATTCAGTGTCTGTTTACAATCGTTAAAATTTGTTGGTGTAATGCTATTCTTTCATTCATTAGCATCAAATATAAATAATTTCCACTCTACTCTTGTATTTCTATCCATTCGATCCTGATCTGTTTGTCAATAGGATTTGACCTCACTAAGACTTTATTCGCGATTCATGATTTTAAACGAGTTTGTCAGTTAACCGTGCTGAAATTGTGTTCGTAGTAAATGATGGATAAAATACGTGGTGGATATAAACCACGTACATGTGATAAGAGTTTACAACGATTTCTAAGAATATGTGGGAAAAAGCAAGTATCCTTAACGAGATGAATGATATCTAAAACACTTGATGTCACCCAAAAATAAACAATAAAACTAAATAAAATTATTGAATGATATGATTCAAGATATAGTATCTATTCTTCCGTCATTTTTACAAAAAAGCAATATAATACAATGCCAGATTCTATTTGAGGTGCAACAGTGACCTACGTCATGTAAGCTTGCTCTCATACAAAAATAAAACTATGACTTAAAATGTTTCGCCACTTTCAAGTGGTGATAGGTAGTTTGCGTACGGGGAGTTTTTCATGATCAATCAAATCAATTCGGAGAACCCATTAGTATCGTATTCTTTCTTTCCGTCAATCATCCACCTTCACCACACCTCCTCAGTCTATAAATCAGTGTTTTTAGACTGCTTTTGTTTCCAATTTTTTGCTATTTTATTCCATGATTATTACTATCATCAAACCACTACAATGCAAGTAGCTGAGTAGGTGGTTTGGCTGGAAAGTAGTCATTGATCGTACTTAATCACGCCAAACCCTAATCATCGCTCATATGCAAATACACTCCCACAATAAATTTATGACACTGACCAAGAAACCCTCAAACTTTCACGTCTTCTCCTAAACACACCCTTTTCGCAAGGACTCGTTTCTTTGTGTCATAAATGAATACTTAAAATCCTCAATGTCACCGAGTCAATGAACACACGAGGCTATTGGGAACTTGATGCCATCAAGTTGATGGTCAAACAAATAGAAAGGCACCAGTGGGTGAAAGCACTTTTTTGGCACTTTCTCCACTTACAAAGCAAACGCGTGGGAATTTGAGACGAGGAACTTGGTTTTGAGTGGGGCGAAGTGGAGAGACTTCCGAAAAATCAGCGGGGACAGGAGCAACGTTTTATTTTTGGTTCCAAATTTCTGAATTTTTCACTGATAAAATATTAGATTGTCGCTTGAAATTGTTGTCGGAAAAGTGGAAAAAGATGCCACCCAAAGGGGTCAAGAAGCCGAAGCCGAAACCCGTCGCTCCAAAGGTTAAACATTTTAAACAAATTGATATCAAACATTTATTGAAGAGAAAGATTTGAGATTAATAAATTGCCTAATTTTGTAGGATGTTATCATCTACTTGGCTGAAGTTGATGAGGATGGTATTGTCCCGGAAAACTCGGTCACCATTGTGCGGCAATGTGTTACGGATAAGGTAAGTTTCTTTTTACTAATTTTGGGATCTCTTGTTTGTTGATTGTATAGATTGTGCTTTTCTTTTTCATAATGACAGATTTTTGCGGAAAGCCAGGACCACATCGCCCTAGTACGAACCGACATGACTTCTAATGTTGAACTGGATCCAGCAAATTGGCCTACTTTGAAAAAAGTGGAACAGAAATTTCGACAACGTGGGACATCCTCTAGTGATGAGAGTGATCCTATTTCTGCACTGATTGATATGTGCAATGTCATCGCGACTCAGGCACAGTTAGTTGTTTTTGGTGTCATTATTTAGATGAGGTTAATTGAGTAAAATCCATTTTTTTCAATTGCAGAGAGGATTCATATGAACACAAGAAAATGTTGTTCTTCGGACTCTTGAAGACGGATTTGAAAGAGGATAAATTGAAGGAATTGGCAACCGTAGTGAATACGAATGAAATTCATTTGTGCATGATGTAAGTTATGAGATGACAGCTACAGCTCACAACAAAAGGTTAATCGTACTGATTCCTTAATAATTGGAAAACTGTTTGATTTTAGATTGCCGGACCAACAAGGAATGGATGACAGACAGGTGGAAAATTGCAAATCTGTGAGGAAGCTTTTCGAATGCCAACATTATGTAAGACTAGGATATTAACAATTTTATACGCCGTCTAAAATAAGACAATGGTAGAGAGTAGAGAGGTGCCGGCTTTTATTTGTGATGTGTTGGTTATTGTTATTACATAGGAAGATTGGGTTTACGTGTGCACTCAATCAGAGGCGAAGAAACAAATATTTAACACAATGAGCAAGGAAACGAAAAGGGCGATGCCGTGGAACGTAAATTTGGAGATCGGATCAAATCTTGAAATTAGTGTGAGCGGATTTGTTTGCACAAGAAAGAACGTTGCAAGCGCAATAAAGAAGGCCCTTCTTATCAAAGAGGAAGAACATTTACTGGAAAGTGGGAATGGACACGGCGCCTTCGGGATACACTCTTCTGCCACTCCGGGTATGGACGAAGACGGCGATGTCGAACCCGAGAGAAAAACCGTGGTTGTTGAATTTGCTTCAAAGGTAACGGAAAAGGAGACAACATGGAAAGAGAAGAATGGAGATATTGTACTTGAAGAAGATCTTGGGAAAGGATATTTTTACGGAGACAAATTGATTCCCTACAATGGTACATTATTCTAAATATTAAATGGTTCTCATAAAAGTTTTCATTTAGTATGAATTGAAACTGAATTATTGCTGTGATTAATGTTTTAGAACTAGAAAAGCAAGAGGCGTACAAAAGTGGTGAAAAATGTCTTAGAGTGATTTTATTTTGTCCGAGGGGGCTTATAAAGAGCTGGGTAAGGCTTTTTTAAAACTCGTTTTAAGTATGCAAAATAAGCCACTGAATTCCTGTAGTTTCTACAAGGAGATGGCACCACATTGTTTTATGCAAAGAAAGGTGATTCGGTAAGTATGCAATATGTTCATTTTGTTTTTTTGGTGCAACACGTCGTTTTGATAGTACTTTTTTGTTGCACTTTAAATAAATAGCTTTCTGAAGTGAAACTAAGTGCACTGAGACAAGCTTTGCACAACAACGACCGTGTTGCAATAGTAAGGAAAGTCTTTCGCAGAGATACTAGAGTAGTTGTTGGGATTTTGTCACCTGATATGGATCGAAAGGTAAGTACCCAATATTTTTCTTTCGTGTATTCGAATTGATGACTGGCAACATAATGAAAGTTTTACTGGCTATATTTTTTAGTGTCTCGTTTTTTCGGAGCTCTGTTTCGCAGACGATGTCTCAGTTCCACATTTTGCTTCTCTTTTCAAACAAGAATTATTAGAAGACGACGATTACGGGACAACCATC
This sequence comes from Folsomia manolachei, assembly GCA_036491905.1. NCBI lineage: Eukaryota > Metazoa > Arthropoda > Collembola > Entomobryomorpha > Isotomidae > Folsomia > Folsomia manolachei. The sequence continues at coordinate 13,622 of JAAXNX010000704.1, read as the reverse complement.
TCAGCAAAGGAACAATTTATGGATGACCTCATTTTGAGCCAACCTTTAGATGGTTTTTCATCCCTTTGAAGGTCCTATTGATCCCAATGCGGCCAACATACGACGTAATATTGCTTCACGGATTCTTGATCCCGATTCTCAAACAAAACCTAAGGCTGAGATTGAACCTGACAATATTGACACATTCTTTGACAAAGTTGCGGTACGGCAGTTGGCCTTGGAGGGTTTGAGAGATGCGTTTCCTTTGAAGCCCAACAAAGAAGTCACAGAAAGACCTGCGGGTGCAAATATCTTCAGGAAGCGCCGTCTGGACGGCAATGAAGAAAGTCAAGATTTAGATGCTGAAGTCGAAAAGAAAGTGAAGGTTGAAGATATGGATGTCGATGCTGGTAGTCAAAATATAGTCACTGCTGGTGGACCAGCAGCCAATGATGATGTGGACTATGATGATTTGGTAGGCTTTATTTATTTAATTTTTCATACATCAATCAATACGACGTATACAAACCTATTACTGACGTTCTATTTAATAGCTCGGTCAACTATGAACCCAACGGATTTGATGCAACTTGATTTTTCGACAATTATCTTTAGTTTTAAACCAGTTCACAACAAACAATATTCTCGATAACATTGCTCTGATTTTCACCACTAGAAAGTATATGCTAAAGAATTCAATGATTAAAATGTAATAAAAGTTCACTTACTGTGATATGGAATATGAAAAATATAATCGGATTCATGGGTTATTTTCATTCCGAGTTTTTCATGAAGTGCCAAGGAGTACGAATTCTCCTGTTGGGAAGTACTGCAAAGTTCAAATCCTTGAATGGCCATTTCTTTTAGCAAAGCTTTCATGCATTTTATTGCGTATCCTTTCTTCCGATAAGCCGGGTTGGTATTGAGAATCCCTATGAGGCCATGCCCATTTACAATTGCTCCAGTTACAAGACTCCCTTTGTAGAATACTCCACAAGAAAGATGGTCTTGAATTATTTTTTTCAAGTACATCTCTGCCCCAGATCTTGCAAACTTCCAATTTTCAATAAGGAATTTGATTCCTTGCTCTTCATCCAATTTCTTTACTACGACATCATTCTCGTCTCTAAAAAGATATAAATAGTACGAAATGTTAAGAATTTCTCATGTTAAACGATTTATGACAATCAAAATGAAGGATTACGGACTGTGAACTGAATGCTCTTGCTGCCTCGGGACTCATCCAATATGAATAGTTTGGATTAAACAATACAGAATTTCGAAAAATTAAAGTACTGATTTCAAAAATCATCAAAGAAATTCGTCGATCCGTTGCAACAAATACATGAGCTCCATTCCAGTCGATTGACGAGGTGGAGATGAAGGCTTCCTTAATTTCTTGGGTCACTTGGAAATCTTCGCACAGTGACAGATTTATGTCCTGCCCATAATCCTGTTGCATGATAAATACAGGCATTTGTACTATGATTATTAGGATCAATTGTGTGAACCAAATGGATACCTCACGGTCAAAGATGATCATAATTAGAGCAGACTCGGATAAATCTCCTTTCCACGAGAGGCATTTCATTTCTTTAGGAAATGTTTGCAGGATCAATGCCATATTGTATACCTCAATTTAAAAAAATACTTCTCTTTCTAACACGCATAATATATTATGTATATTCAGTTATTCAATATGTACTCAATTGAGACTTACATGCCCCGATATCGGAAGCCTAGATTTCAGAATTTCGATAATTGTCGGGAAACTTTCCTTGTGAATAATTTGGAACTCATCCTCTGCCCTTTCATTTGAACCCATGATGCAAATTGGTCTGAAGAAATAGTGTTCTGTGCAGTTGTGCGACTTTGGAGAAACTAGTGCAAAACTTAGTTGTGTATATGATTTATTTAATTTGCGACTTTTTTCATCAACATGTTATCAGAAGGTCAAGATCAGAAATATCCATACATAAAGTACATAATTGACAACTGTTACGAATCATAACTTACGAATGTAATTTATAAGCTACTTCCATTCAACAGCATAAATCGTCTAAAGTTTAGAATCTTGTTACTTCATAAATGCGTGTAAGGTTATCTTTCTTCAAACCAAATCATTTACTAACACCATGCACTAGTCACTCATTCTGGCGAAGGTTATTCGTGTTGTAAATTTCTGTGAGGAGTTTCTCCACGAGTTTGCATCTTATCTTATTCTCGTGTCCATGTTGCGATAGAGCATTACCCTTGGATACTTAAAATGCAATGCAATATGATTCAACTATTTTACTGTTATTTAGCGTAATAACGTAAGAGATTTTTTTGTAACTTACTTATTTGACTCTATTAGAAATTATGCTCAGGCTTCGGCCTCCTCTTCTATTAATGCAACATATTTCTCCACACATTTCTTAAAAATCATTAATTAATCCCACAAATCAAAAAAAGTTTATGAATGTCCTCCGAGGCCATGCCCGATAGAGACGGTGGTGACGACAAACCGAGACACCGAAAGTCAAAGAAGAATAAGCCCAAAAAACAAGGAAAATGGTTTTGTGGGTGCTGTCAGGTATTTTCAATTGATTATGTTCAAGTACATATCCGTCCAAAGTATTAAGATCAGTGGCATCATCATTTGTGCATTTTTCGTAGTGCGAGCCATATGAACCGGAAGGATCGTATCTCTACGCCTTTGACTTTGACCACACAATAGTTGACCAGAATTCGGACACTGCAGTTATGGAAGTGATCCATGATCCCGTACCCGCAAATCTTACCCGATTATTTGATGGAACCAATTGGGAAGAGTACATGGAGGGCGTGTTCAAATTCGTTGCAGATGAGGGAGGCAGTTATGACATTATTGCAGAAAAAATTCGCGAACTAAAGCCCACGGAAGGTAAACCTAATTTTCACCTAGACTCTTCTAATTTGCAACTTATCAATATTTGTGAATGGCCAATTCTTTTTATCTTGAACAGGAATGCCTCACCTCCTCCATAAAATAGTTATGGCTCGTCGAACCCTTCATCACGGTTCCAAACTTATAATTGTATCAGATGCCAACTCCTTCTTTATCGAGACTTTCCTATCCAGTCTGAAACCACCTGTAACTCCAGACTTTATGGTTACCAACCACGCAGAAAAAACGGAAGAAGGTTATCTTAAATTGACCCCGTACGAGACTCAAACTGAGTGCCCATATTGTCCCAGAAATCTTTGTAAAGGTACTGCACTAATGAAGTATGTTGAAAAACATGGCCCATTCGATAAGATTTACTACACTGGGGATGGAGGAAATGACATTTGTCCTGCCATGAAGTTAAGTGAGGATGACATTGTATTCGTTCGAAAAAATTACGCAATGGACAAAATTCTCAAGCATGGAACTTGGAAGGGTCAGTTGGTGGATGTTAAAGCAAGGATAGTTTTCTGGGAGAATGCAAAGGAAATAGAACATGAAATGATATTCTAATGATGGGTGTACCACAAAACGAAATTTCCTTGTAATAAATATGCTGAGTGCATAATCGAAATTCGAGTGTTGACAAATAAACAAAACTAATAATTAAATTTAAATAAGGAAAATTTTAATTGTGTTTGATTTGAGGGTCAGTTTCAGCCCAAAAATACTAACTAATGTATTGTCAAAAGTAATGTAATACGGCAAATAAACCACAACATTCCTTGCATCACGCTTGGTAAGCATAATATAGCGAAGCTATTTCCATTGCACCGTAAGCATTTTTGGATAATTACAAATTACATTCCTTACCACATCCGTTATAATTTTTGTTTTTCTTGATGTCTACCATTATCTACTTGGTAAATAGTTGTTCCTTCTTCCTACAGCTTATTATTAGACATGCAATAATTGTGATTGGGATTCAATTAAAACTAAGTCCTTCATCAAAATGGTTGGTGAAAGCAGGGCGACGTGGTTTTCTAGAATTTGGTCTTGGAATCCAACTGCTTCATGGGACATGGTAAAGGAAAAAGTAGACGCCGAGATAGTTCCCGTCTCAACTGCTACTATCGTTGACTTTGAAGATGAAAACAAAACCGACAACTACCAGGAAGTAGACTCGTTTAACAGGTACTTAATTTTAATGCTCACTCTGGTCCTTAACAAATCTGAGACATTTTCTATGCCACTGAATTTAGACGAAATGCAGTGAGAACAAGGATTAACAAAGGACGTAAACGACCCAATATTCCCAGTGTGGCAAATCGCGTAAGATTGATCAAGTCGGAGTATTACAAATTTTCAAAAAATCAAACTTGTTTTCAAGGATTCAACTGGAGACATTAAGGAGGATAGCAATATGCATTTTCCTACCACAACGATATTTGATTACTATCACGAGTGGAAAATGGAATCCGTCGATACAGCGATTAAATCATTGCCTTCGATTTACCAACCAATTTTTAAAGATGCAATGGAGGGTCACACAGTTCAACTTGAGCAGTATTTGGCATGTTTGGAGATATCTGTAGAATCTGCCATAAATTTCACTGATGAACGAGGTCGTTTTCCAATTCATTTTGGGGCTGCATTTGGCCAATTTGAAGTGGTTAAATTGTTATTGTCTCATGGTGAAGTTCTGACACACATCAATCGTGCAATCAAGTATTTATAAACAAAACAGTTGATGCATTCTTTTAAATTTTAGGAGCAAATCCGAATGCACTTGACCTCACGAAGAGCATAACCCCCTTAGTCTGTGCGGCAGTGAATGGAAACGTGAAAGTAATGGAATTACTAATTTCAGAAGGTGCGGATGTAAATCATGGCTTAGAAAAACCAGCCGTTGGAAAAATGCACGATGTTAAGGACACTGAGTCACACACTGCATTATCTTGGGCAGTAAGATGCGGAAATATTGCGTCAGTTAGTTATCTTCTCAAGAAGGGGGCATTACTGACGGGAACTACGATAAATTTTGAGACCCCACTTCATGAAGCCGCTTACTTGGGAAATGCTGCAATACTTAAGATGCTCGTGCAGGATGAAAGAAATTTGAAATGCTTGGAATTGCGTGGAGTAATTTTATTGAAATTGAGTTTTGTGTTGGACGTTTTTAGAATGCATTAAAAAAATATAGGGCGAAGAAAAAAATACCGCATTACACACAGCCGTAGAGCAGTGTCACCTTGACTGTGTCGAACTATTACTGTCTGTTGGGGCGAGAACAAGTCAGTAGGAAATTAAATAAGTCGAGAAACATTTTTTAGTTTTATTTAATTTTCTATGAATTACCAACAGATAAATTTAACATTCATGGTCGGACTCCACTTACAATATCCGCAATGACGAAAGATTTCCAGGCAATGCAACTTCTTTTAAAATATGGGGCTGATGTCAATACAAGAGACACCAGTAATCGGACTCCGCTCCATCACTGTATTTATTTGGCGACGTCGTCAAATTGTAAATACTAAACATTAAAAAATATAATACATTCTTTAATGAAGAAAGACTACACTTTTGATATCCGGAAATTAGATGTGGAAGCTATTGAATGCATAGAAGTTTTACTTCGTCATGGGGCCAACATCAATTACCGAGACGCAAATGGGATGACCCCAATTATGTGTGCAGTGGAGAATCAGATAAGCCAAGTTGTAGCAACGCTTTTGAAACACGGAGCTGATTTGACTTTAGCGTAAGAGTTATCTATGATAAGAAAAGTGCAAGTCTTTTATTGTATCTATTTCAATATATGATGTAGGAATAATGCAGGCCAATCCGGCTTAGATGTTTTAGTCAGGAAAATGCCCCATGCAATTAGATATATTCGCGAAAGTTTGGACTATTCTATTTATGTAAAACGGAATGACATTGCTGACCCAGAGTGTACAATATCCTTGGATTTTCGGTGAGCGACGGAATTTAATAAATATCTATATTGGTACAGGATTTTTCGAATCGCCGTAGCTCCTTCATCGGCCCTGATATTGGTATATTGGCTAATTCCTTTAATGTTACAGACCAATAATAGTTTCCAATATTGGTGACAAAGAAGCTCAGAAACCCAGAATGGAGACGGATGTATTGCTCTCATTTTGTGCATTCGGCCATAAAGATATCCTTTCTCATCCATTAATTGAAGCATTCTTGATTCTGAAGTGGGAAAGGGTTATGAAATATTTGCCCATCTTCGAACTTAGCCTCTAATTTGGCGTGTTATGCATGTGGTAAAAATTTCGAATCGATATCTCATGTAAAACGGCCGTAAATGAGCAGACAGACAGACGGACAGACAGACGGCCTCAACGGTTACATAAGCACTTCGCCTCTGGCTCGGGCTAAAAATTTAAAAATTTAGATTTGCCAATATTTTGACTTATTTCAGTTGTCCATGATTCTCACCTACTCATATTTTGTGTTCCATTTGTACGCCACTAAATGCCCATTGATACACGAAAATTCGACCACTTGGAAAATAATAGATCAAAAGCTGCCAATTACTGAAATGCCACTCTATCTTGAATTAGTTTGGTACTGTTTGTTTATTATGATTTTCATTTTTTTGACGAAAGAACTTTTGCAACTCTTTTCATCTCCGAGATCTTACTTCAAAATTGTTGAGAATCACATCCAATTGGTTTTTATAATCTTGGCCTTGATCACCATACTTCCGGATCCGTTTGGTCCAATTAATCTGAGAGGAGATCTCTGTAATTGTCTAAACCGATGGAAATATGCACATTACTCTACCGCTGCTGTAAGTATAGAGGATTTGCACCGACCATTGTATGGATTTTGTGTAATTTTTATGATTGTAGGTCAGCGTTGTGGTGGCTTGGTTTTTTATCTTGCTTCGTATTGGAAAACTACCCAAGCTAGGGTTATACGTACAAATGTTTTTCAAAGTAAGATCTTGCTCATTTTTAAGTCGTTGAAAATATAACTTCAGACAAGCTAATTTACAGGTGGTTGGAAATTTTGGAATAATAATCGTGACTTACTCGAGCATTGTAATTGCATTTACATTAGCGTTTGGCATTTTGTTTGATGAAAGAAGTGACGATAGCCTTCCAACATTCAGCAACATTTTCCACTCGTTTTTAACAACTATGGTCATGATGACAGGGGAGTTGGAGTTGACAAAAGTTATAAAACAAACAGATCCTATGACCAATCCTTTGTTTATGACGACATATATCATTTTTATCGCCTTCTTACTGCTGGTAACTGTTGTCTTAATGAATTTATTGGTGGGTCTTGCCGTTAGCGACATTCAGGTGGGTGTACAATTTTAGAGTATTTTTTGCAGGTTTAAAAAAATATTTTTATTACTTGTTCACTCAGGGCTTACGTGCAGGTGCAAAAGTTGCTCGATTGTCGAGATTAGTGGTCGCAATCTCGCAATTGGAAGCCATGCTCTTTTCGCGACATTTGGACATTTTTCCTAAAAAATTGATTAGCCGTCTTCGAAGAAATGCTTTACTTTCATACAATGACAAAATGTATGCATTTTAAATCACTTTAAAATATTCGTGTCATCATAAAAAACCAACATTTGATTTAGGTGTACATTTAGTTTCCGACCTCATGATCCCCGTGATACAACCTTGCCAAATGGCCTACAATTGGAAGCTCTTCAAATTCTAGAAAAACGAGAAAATGATCGGATTCGAAGTATGAAACAAACAAATTATGAAACCGACTCCAAACACGAGTTACTTGAGCGAATGGAAAGGATTGAGACGCTCATTCTACAAAACCTGGGACAGCGAAATAGTTGAAATGCATATTAGACAAATGTCTGCTTCGTCGTTATTGTCATTTATGTAATTTACAGTACGAAAATATTGACAGACTTTTATATTTCATTCAGTTCCACCACATCTCTAATTTAGCAACCATTCTTATCGTTGTCTAGGGAAGGTTTTCTTGGCTTGTTCACACTTTGTAATAAATGTAATAAAAATGATGCACAAAATTGCAAATTATTATTATTGCATTACACTCGGCATTCATTCAACAATCCCACTAACTAAACCCAAGAGGTCACACTTGAACCATGGATGAGGCCCCCACTGGATTCCCTACCAACACAATGGCAACAATTGGATCGCAAGAAACGCAGTTTTTAACGGTGGATCATGGATTTGCAGCGATATTTGGATCCATGTACAACAACGGGGCTGAAGAGAGTCCGCTACAAGGTCTTTGTTTTGATTTGATCAATTTATGTCAACCGGTCGAAGGAAGGAATCGAAAACCGATGCCTGTATTTTCCCAAATTCTGAATGCGTAAGTAACATGACTAGATTTTCTCTATCATTTTCCATAAATCGCACACACTAATTTGCATGATGATGTTGTGCCTGTACATTAGCATCCCAGAGGTCGTAAACCTAAACCAACGTCCAAACTCAGCAACGAATAGTGACATTTCACAGAGCACTTCCGAAATTGACTGGGTCATCCATGGCTCCAGGACATCTACTTACAGCTCCCCTTTTACTGAAACTAATTCAGAATTCAGCCATGGAGAACATTCTGGGACGGAATCTGAATCCAACCAGTCTATCGCGTCCAACTGCCTCCCGATACCCATTCGATACTTTGAGGAACGAGGTACAAGCGGAATGACTGCAATTAAAACGCCTAACTCAGGGACGGCATCCCACATTGAAAACAGCAACAACGTTCGCAACAAATATCCTTCCCTGTTTTCGCCTCAATCTCCACCTCCACCTTCGTTTGCGCCAATTCAGGATCAAAGTCAAGCTGCTGGACAGGGAGGTGGGAATAAGCAGGACTTGAAAAACTTGCCGATTTCAATGTCTGAGGATGTTATGAAGGCATTGAGACAATTTGGACTGGAAGGTTGTTTGATGCCATTGCCATCCAATAAAGGTCCCCATGAATCCAATAGTTTCCCAAGAATGGGAACGGCACCCCGAGTAGCGTCGCCAGGAATTGGTGCTGGAGAAATAAATCGACAAGGAGAAATTTCTGGGGACACGAGTGAGAATGAGAAAGGAGAGGAGTGGATGAGTCCCCTGAATATCAGTGGGACAATGCTGACCGGTCTGCTCAACAGATTTACTACTGGTGGCGGAGCTGATGCAGAATCCAGGTATTGCTAGTAAATGAAATGGGTGGTACCATTATTGGACATGTATTTATGCATCATGAAACCCTTTATTTTTCTACAGCTACACGGACTAAGTTCTGACGAAAAGTTTAGGTAAAACCAAACCGGTGATACTGTACTGAGCTGCAAACAAATTTTTGTAAAAATTGTCAATGTGAGATATCTGTCATGAATAAAGCGATTTCTTGTAATTTCACTGTTTACTGTTCAAAAAACTTTCTTTATTTAAAGTTTTTGTTGTATGGCTAACATATTTTGCTATATGTATAATCTTTGCGTATTTTGCAGTATTAGATTAGTAATAAATTAGTAGTAGAAGTATTTTGCATTGCAGAACTGGGTACGAACAACACAAACGCATGGTAATATTGATGGAATTTACGAACAGTGCTCTTAAGCCATTCTGTATTCCAGTTAGCATAATGAGTGATAAGCCCTCAACACGATATGATTACCCGCATGATAAACACCCGTTAAATAACGAGTTGCTAAATGACACTAATTGATAAGAATTATCAAACATGATTCAGTAACTGCGGAAAAGTAAACCTGGTATGTAATAATAATTATTAGCAGTGCGGTTATGTATTGTATAAATGTTGTAGATGTAAATGACAATGATTCATACAATAACAGCTTTTGTACATGGTCAGCATCACGATTTGTAACTCTTTTGTTTTTTGCTAGAAAGTCCATAATTCATAGTTATTTTTAAAAACACATTTGCAGAGATTGTAATTAAATTTTATAACATGGATAATAAAACTCATTTGAAAATTGTTGTAATTGGTGATGTGGGTAGTGGTAAAACCTGGCTGTGGCAGTCTCATTTCCAAAACAGAAAACCACCCTACGAGCAGACCATTTTTGACAATTACTGCTGCCCAATATCGTACAACGGACAAGAGGTAAAGAAGGATAAATTAAGAATTGAGATTAATTCCGTATTTTAAAAATAAAAATCAATTCAAACTTTCCAGATACAAATTTCTTTGTTCGAAACCTGTGGAGAAGATGAGTACGCACCACTGAGAAAAACAACTTATCCAGGAACAAATGTCATAATTTTAACCGTGGCAGTAGACAATCCGGAATTTGTTACAAAACAAGAAAAATCCAAGAATTTGGAAAAATGGTCTCAAGAACTAAAACAAATGTGTAAAGGTGTTCCAATTATTATTGTCGGAACAAAGAAGGATCTTCGAGATGACCCAGTCGTAGCCCAAAACAAGTTGAAATTACTCAAATATAAAGATGTCGTTAATTTTAGTAAAAAGTTTAAAAATGGTGTTGCCCTTGAGTGCTCATCAGCTTCAAAAGACGGGCTACAAACTGTGTTTAAAACCGCTGTTAAACTTGGACTACGAAATAAATCATGTGTCAGACAATAAAATGTATTTATGTTTCGTTATTTTAGACGTGCTACAACTGTTCTTCCTGATTTTCAAAAATATCATAAACTTAAACAACTAAAGGTTCATACAGATCGTTACACGCATCCAAGACTTTTTCTACTGTTGCAGGGGAGTCCATTTTAAAACGGGTATCCAACCCGATTTGCTTTCTGAATTGCCGAACGGCGTCCTTTATTGCAAAGTAGACCGAGTTGGCCAAAATGAGTGGAGGTTCGCCAACTGACTGCAATTTTAAGTACATGGTAATGCTTTAAAAAAACTAATTAATTTTTAACCAAAAAATCTATACAAACCTTTGACGAATAGATTGCTCTTGGATTGGAAGATCCTTTCAGAAAGGACACATTGAATTCGAGAGGGATGTCCAAGGCTGTAGGAATTTTGTAAGTGGCCGTTCCAGTGGTCAACAGATTGCCAAAATCATCGGAAACCATTTCTTCCAACGTGAATAATCCCACGCCCTGCATAAATGCTCCTAGAATGCCACCGAAAAACATTGAATTGTTTTTTTTCAAATACAACGACATTAATAGTATGTACCTTCAATTTGACCAAGGTCAATTGCCGGATTTAGACTTTTTCCACAATCCATTACAATGTCCGTGCGATGAATCTGGTATTAAATGCACAATGTTCGTTACCGACTGATATTACAATCACAGTTTGAACTTTTCATTCCTTGGGTTTGAGAATGAAAATATAAATTACTTGGTATTCTCCGGTGAGGCAGTCCACTTCAACTTCTGAACAAGCTGCGCCACTGACAAAATAACTAAATGGATTTCCTCGTTTTTCAGTTGCATTCCAAGATAAGTTAGGAGCTCTATGAAAAGACCAGAATTACTCTTTCGTTGTGGAAGATTTCCTTTTTTTGTTACAACAAAATTACTTGTAAAACCCTACAGCAGATAAATTAACACGATCTTGATAAGCTTGCTCGACAATCTCTTCCCAGGACAGTTTTGGTATAATCTTGGAATATGAAGCGACTCGTTCTTTTAGAATTATGCAGGCATTCTATAAAATAAAGAAATGGATCATTCATGCTCATTAACATTTGGAGAAGATTGTTCAAGACAAATTCATGGTTTCAAAGATAAGTTTTGCACAAACAGCAACAGCCATTCCATTCATATCCGAACTCAATGAGGCAGAAGTTGGTGTCCCATTAGGTACTTTGTCAGTTGATGTTTCCAGTATTCGTATTTTAAACGCAGGAATTCCGAGCTCTCGGGTTGCGATCTATACGTATGCAAAAATTGTAGCTCGATACGTGAGGTTTTATTTATGATCCTGTTACTATATACCTGAATCATCTTACTATTCAGCCCTTGACCAATTTCGACTCCTCCACACGAAATTTGAACGGAACCATCTTGATAAATATGAACCAGAGCACCAGCTTGGTTTAGTGTGAGATAAATATATCCAATTCCAAAGTGACATGGGGTTATATACACTCCTCGCTTGCGGTAGAGGTGTGTGCTAATTAAAAATTAGTGGATAATCTTTGTTAAGGCTTTATTCTAAAGACGGATTACGGAAATTGTACCTATTATAAAGTACTGCCTCTGCCTTTCTTTCGTAGTAACAGGAGGAGTCCAAACATTCATTCCAGCATTGACGAAGTGTGGAATTTTCTAATAGCTGTCCGTAAGGGGTGTAATCCCCTTCATTGTACATATTCAGTAATCGTACCTATTTGTAATCCATCATATTAGTTTGTTATCACAAACCAAATAGGGTCTTTCGATATCACTGTTTTTTAAACGTACGTCAGCAGGGTCTTTGTTTAAATGGGCAGATATCCTGTCCAAAATATTTTCGATAAAGTGAGCTCCTTGCACAGTTCCCGGACCTCGGAAAACTGTATTGGATGGTTTATTGGATTTGCATGGAACGCCGTAGACGTCGAGATTTGGAATTTTATAAGCACTATCCAGATTTAGTACAGCACGTTCTATGGGCTGGCAAAAGTAAAATTAAAGCGTTGTCATTTCATTGCTCTTAAATATTTTATGGTTTTAAGTTAGTTGGATGACTCGTACCACTCCTGATGTATCTAGTGAGGTCCCAGCATTTGAATAAATATTCATCTTGACTCCGAGAAGACGGCCATCTTTGTCAAACCCTACTTCGTATTTGGCCAAAAATGGTTCACGCTTTCCAGAAATCATAATATCCGTTTGTCTGTCTAACACACAGCGAACTGGTTTGCCATACTTGTTTGCTGCGATAGCTGAAGGTAAAGCCACCAAAGCACATCGGGAATCTTTTCCCCCGAATCCTCCCCCCACCCTTTTCACTCGGACGACCACTTTGCTTGAAATGATTCCGAGAGTGTGTGCGACTAGGGCCTAAAACGCATACTAAATCATAACACGCTCATAATACCTTAATTGCACTATTTGGCAAATTGGCAATGTTATTGTACTTGGACTTCGGAAGGATTCTGGGTGGCAACAATGAGTTCCAGTTCACCATCTTCTCCCTTGGGTATGGCGATAGCAGACTGGGGTTCCAAATAGAAATGAATTTGACCACCGAGCTTAATTTCGTCTGCAAGTACATGCTCACAGCTTTCTAATACAGACTCCACATTTCCAATCCTTAAGGCTGTGCTGTGCTTATCGTAGAAAGACTTGTGGCCGATGGCATCCTTGAGAAAACAGTAACAGTCGTAATATTATTATCTTGACATTGATTGGAACTTGCGGTCAAGTGAATAAGCGGGGATAATTGTACGAGTACTTACACTTATGGTAAGTATTCTCGGGTGACAGTCAATATATTCAATATCTACCAAGGCTGCGGCCTTTTTCGCTTTTAATGCATCCACTGCAACTATTGCACCAATTAATTGGCCAACGCAATATACCTAGAATCATTCAAATCGGAAATAATCTTACAACTTGATTTTTTTTTCATTTTAATTTTTATAGCAAACCTTGTCGCTTGCAAATATTTCTTCGTCTTTTTCAATAATTCCATACAGGTTTTTTCCCTTTTCCAAGTCTTTATGAGATATAAATCCCACAACACCATCAACCTTTAATGCGAGTGAAGGATCTACTTTCTTAAGAAAGGCATGAGCCCTTTTGCTCCACAC
>JAAXNX010000703.1:0-24152 GCA_036491905.1 Folsomia manolachei | reverse complement strand
ATCTCCCTTCCCAACTCCCTCTTATTAGTTGTTATCAACAGAATTCTGCGCCTCGATGGCGTACTTTAACGCTGTATAGAATAGCAGTAACAGAGTAACACAGCACTCGTCGTCGTCGTCAACAAAACAAGCCAGACCAGATAAATGGTTAGTTTGGTTTGTACGATAATAATAATATGCAACAACCAACCAAACCACTTATACCCTGTTGTGGAAAGGATAGGGAAATTTACTTATCCAGCTACAAAAGCATGTTAAGTTTTAAAGCTCAGTTAGTTAATGTTAGTTAATATTTCATCTAGCTGTGGTAGTGGTAGTGGTACTAGAGCTATCAAGTTAACGTTGAAAGAAACCTGAATGTAATGTCTCTTTTTCTAAAGGCATCTCATACTCATTTGTGTAAAGTAAGAGCAATTGAGTACTGAGTAGTCAGAGCCAAGTCGAAAAAAAACCTGTAACCTTGAGTGAGTGGGAATCTGCAATGTGTTTTCCAACTATTTGCATCTATATTGTGGTATCCTATCATTATGCTACAGTAAGGTTGCTAAATATAATAGCTGGGTTCTCATCTTGTAAAAATTGCTTTTGAGGGTTATTCAGTTGAACGGCAGGAGAGACGATGTTACAATTGTAATAATTTGGATGGAGATCTCGAGAGCTTGGATTGGTGTCCTCTAAGTCCTACATGGCTTTGTGAGACCATCATAAATATTCCTTAACAATGCAAATCATGAAAAATATGATGGTAATGCTGGATGAAGATTTTTAAAAAGAAAGCTGTAGCAATTTCTGTACGTCCTCCACTTCAAATAACCACTTTTTTTTCTACCCAGCCATTTCCACAAATTGGTTGACTACAATGTGTATGAGAACTATGTATGAAGTGGTGCCTCGTTGTATTGCAAAATGGCAAAACTAAATGTGCGAATGGCATGATATGGGTACGTTGAGATGGTGCTTTAAAAACTTGGCCTGGCCAACATACTCACTATATTTGTAGTTTTTGGCAAAAACACACTCAATTCGCAAAATACCGAGCCCACGCAAAATACTACGACAACACAGCATTTTATGCAAAACACGCTGTTGAATTTACTCAACTCATACATAGCACTTGCGATTCTCATTTTCAAACTGTAGATTTTGAGGGGTTCATCAAAACAAATGCGTATAAAGTCTAAATTAATCCAACTCCACCTCATTCCGTCTGCAAAAATGTTTTAATAGAGTTGTGGGAAGATCAGTCTCGAGGAAGAAAAGGAAATCTTCCATCGAAAAGTTGACCGAAGTATCAAACTCGTCTTTTCATGGGCTTGATATCATTTTACTCATTTAATAATTTCCTTACTTGAAACAGTACTGGGCTGGATTCAAGTTTTCCTTGTTCTGTATAAACAGTCCTGGAAACCAGAACTCACCCAGTGCAGGAGCCATTTCCAATTCTGCGTCGCCAAATCCAAAGTCAAATGAAGGATTCGATGGGAGTTGGGTTTAGCTTTGAAGGATGACTGTAGCCAAATGCTCCAATAATTTTGTATATACGTGTGCATATATAGTTGTTTACTTCCCAGGGTAAATTGTTAAGAGTAGGAAGAATGTAATCGTGTCCATACGCAAATAAAACCANGAGTAGGAAGAATGTAATCGTGTCCATACGCAAATAAAACCACAGCCGACAGAATCAAGAATGAGATGAACGAATAAAAAACACGGAGCAAAATCCTTTTAAATATAATTTTTTAGAATAGTTTTTTTATTTAGTGGACGAGTATTTTTAGTCTTTCTCTGACAGCATCAAATTTGCCGGATTTTGACAAAAGATTCACAAAGTGTGCAAATCCATAGGAGTTGAATATTTGACACTTGACGGAGACAAATGGACTGAATAAGTAGAAGGATGAGATTAAAATGAAGGCGTTTGGTACTATAATGGCATTCATTCTATTCTGTCGCAACAAAAGTATTACTTTTAAAGTAACGGATTTAATATGTAAAAAATACTGTGCCAGCCCCAAGCATTCACAGATTTAACTCCAAAAGATTTGGAACGCCTACGCCAATTTTGTATGCGAACGTAGTGTTACCCGTCTGTGCTAAAAATTCAATCATGATACTTGCATTAAATTTTTGAAGCAAGGAAGGGATTAACCAATAATCTTTTAAGGTTCATGTGGCCTTTGACTCTAATTCTTAAATTTTTGATATTTTTGATATTATTGTCGAACTGACAATCATTTAACCGGCCATTTTCCTGAACGGTTTGAGATAGTCTTGCTTAATTTTAAGGGTAACGAGATAAACTAAATGTGGCATGGTACACTAGTGACTGTCTTTCATTAAAAGGTCACTTGAAAGTAAATGGGGTATCAACATGATCCTGGAGACAAATAGAGTTGGAAAACACATGTAATAGTTGATTGTGTCTCGAATTTCTAATATCATGAAAATTCCTTCGGCACTTTGATATATCTGTTGCAAGTTTTTTTCACGGAATCTGGCAACTTCTGGATATTTACAAATTACAATTCAAGTCTTGTACACTTGTATTTCATGACTTGGTGCAATTTCAAATGAGCTCTTCTGTTTCACTGAAATATGACGATATGATTATCCGGATTGAGGTTAGGCAGAGCACATCATAGAATACATCCGCATTTTCGTATATGTGGTCATGATTGTTTTTGTTTGTTATTCCAAGAATAATGGAGTAAATAATATTTGCACTGATTATGAAACAAACCCGTGCAAGGTTTGTTTTGCATCATGATCAAAACGCCAAGTTGCAAAGTAATAACATCCGAAGCAATCTTTTCAATATGAATCTTTAATAGACTAGCTTCTGCCGTAAAGAAAGAATCGAGAATTTACAATGTGCTTCAATTATAGACGGCAGTGTCAAAATAAGACATATAATTGTAACAATTCAGTCTTGCCACTTCCGTAGTTGAGATTCTTTTGACATCCAAAAATAAATATTCATTATTGCTCATCTCAGTAAATAAGAAAAAGACAGGTAATTCAACCACGTATGGTCAAACTATCAATTTGAAATATAAAATGCTAAGCCTAGCAACCACCGGTAGAGAATTGTTTACTTCTTTTCTACTTTACAAGGCTGGAATTGATCCCAGGCATATTTATCTGGATGACGCAAATGCTCCATAAAACTACTTTCAACGGATTTCGCACATATTTTGTTCTTCGCCTTGGCTTTGCGTGTTTTTCACTCGTCACTAATTTCCAAAGTGGTGTTGGTGGTGGTGGTGGTATGTTGGTTGGTGGTCCCAGTTAGAGGTTGTGGTAGGACGACTGTAATTTGTTTTCTAACTATTCATTACCCCAGCCAGCTCACAACCTTCATCCACAAATGTTTGGAATGGCATTAAAACTGAACAATTGTCATGGTTAAATAATGGGACACCCGGAGGTATCGATTGATATTGATCACGATCGATATCTATGATTGCTAAATTTCAGTATGATCTATGCTCATCCACCAATTGAGATTACTTAAAAATTGTTCCGAAAGGTTCAATGGACACTAAGAGCCGTTTTGAATATTAGATTTCTGAAAACCTGACACCTAAGTAGGATCAGGATTTGACAAAAAAAATATAAACTGAAGGATGCAAAGTAACGAAATGTCTTAAGTATTTTTTCGTTTATCAAAGATCGAGAGATGTCCACGAAGTATAAACTGTCGAAATATTTTAAAGGTAGTTAACCACAGGAAATATCCTCATGTAAAGTGAGACAATTCTGAAAAAATACAAAATCATTCAGCAACAAAATTCTGCAATACATGTCTACGAAACGGGCTGAAGGGGAATTGTAAATATTTCGATGTATCCTTTAGATTTTTATCAAACTAAACGCGCTTACTTCTATGGGCTCCATCAGATTTTATAACTGCGGGCAAATTGTGGAAACTTTTTCTGTGCAACTTTTTTTATAATTTTCAACTTAAAAATTTCGACTTTTGTTACACTTTAAAGTTTACTGTGTCATGCTTTACCATTTGCGTCATTCCTAAAAGGTTAGTTAGGCGAGTCTTGGGTGTTTCTTAATTTTGTGTCGAATTTCAAAAACTTTGAAGTTGAATGTTTTTCTCCAACTTACTCATTCATGTATGCATCGTGCATTCAACCATCCACTCTGATTGTTGGTGACAAAAACCTGCGAAAATTGGAGAAGACTTGTGCCACAAAAATGTTGAATAATTGATACACACTTTCCTCACACCGTAAGTGCATTGCTCAACACAGTTCGAGATTTGGTGACATATCTACTAAATTGTCTAGATTTCCAGTTTTTTGTCCCAATTCAATTCCGTAGTTTGCAAGTCTCATAATTCGCCATCAATTTATAACACTGCATTCCCATTATGAAAACAACAAATCCCTTCTTATTAAGTTTACCTGGCTTTTCTTTTTCACAAGTCTGAAAATGAAGTCTTTGACATCAAAGGGAAAAGATTTGTGCCGCACAAGAAACAATAAAGAACATGAAACAGGAAAATTTGATCCTTGGCACAGAAATCCGTAAAGGAAGTGGATATTGAGTGATGAATTCGTGGAAGGAGATTGGCGCGAGGCGTAGAAAGGATCCGGATATTTCTGGTTGTGGAGGAAAGCTTTCCCTGCTTTCTCTTCCCACTCACCAAAAGGTGCCTATGTCAGAATAAACCAAGCTCCCAGTTTTTCCTCGAGTGCTTTCCACAACTAACTAGAGTGAAAATCTCAGCTTCTCCTTTGAACCATTTCATTGCTCGCCTTGATGAGATGACATCTCTGAGACCCTGGATCTTAGCAACGGAACAAAAGTTCGTCCAAGGAATAATAGCATTTGGATTTTTGTTGTTATTTTCATTTCTTTTCATAGCTTTCACTCCTTCGGCTAACGTACCAACTTTCTCCTGCTCAAGCTGTGAGGAGTGAATTATATTTTTAGTTTATGGAATGAAATGGAATTTTACTGCGAGTAAACTTTAATTTCATGATCGCACATAAATAAATAGCAAATAATAAATATATGGCGAATTAGAAGAACAATTTATTTTTTGGATACCTATCTGTTTATTAAAAGAACCTGTGGCATAAATAGGTTTGCAATGGTGGATAAATGTTCTTAAACTTTAATTGATTATCCATCAGTTATGTTCTTATGTCATGATTTTTAACTTTTCCTTGTATTTATTTGCATTACTTTTACTTTACTTCAAACACAAACTAACTCCTGACCAGAATTATCTCACCTATCTTATGCCGGCCAAGAGTTTCAAATATTACAAAAAAGTGTTTACCAAACAAAACAACGGTATTGAATAAAATTTAATCGTTTAAACAATTAACTAGACTGATACAAATATGGCATTCATTTACATCAACAATATCCTTAACATAAGTGCAAATCGTGTTTATGCACCGGTAGACTAACGGATGATAAGATAAAAGAGAAGACATACATGATACCACTGTCAACTGTTTTTAAAAACATCCCAAACCCAATCAATACGATATTACATTTATACGATTCTAGCAGGTGATATTTTTTAATCACTTATCACATATTTCCAAACATATATCCAATGCCGTTAGAACAGGTGTTAATTCATGAAAAGCTAATCAAATGAGCATATAATTAATGCATTTATAACCTACTTAATTTAACTACAATACGTATTTATGGCTCACATTATTCCATGACAGTAAGTAAGTTCAGTCTCTTATTTAAAGAATTGACCCTCGCATTCATGACCTTACATTTATTATTGCTAGTTTAAATTCCACTAAAATTACTGTTAATTATTACCTAAACAGATGTTGAAAAATGCATTAATATTGGTTACGGGGTAATTACATATATAATCAATCAAAGAATACTTTTATAAAAATAGAAAAAAAACTTAATTCAGTCAGTATTTATGTTTGTAAGCACAAGCAATAGTTAAATGCAGAAATACAATAAACTGCGGTTACATAATATGTGGAAAATGTTTCGTTAGCGATGCGATATTTTAATTGTTTCAAAGTTTTAACTTACAAATAGTTTGGTATACGACGTAAGAATAAGAATACGTATTTTATGGAGTTTGCCCACATTCTGACGAACAATTACTAATCATAAAAATTCCAGGCCACGGAAATAATAAAACTTCCAGCGTCAACATCACTCCAACCAAGTAGTCATACTCTGCTAAACTTGATGTATAAATAGTTTCAATTTCTTATGGATATTTACTATACAACGTGACTTATTGAGCGTTCTCTGCCAGTTAGAGTTTAGCTTATTTAACTTAAGGCGTATACAATTGCATTGCATATTATTGTGCATGACCTGATAAAAATCCTTCCGAAATCTAATAGCTGATAACGAATAATTTGGTTTGACACAGTTAAATTGAAAATGTAGAAAATACGTGGACAAGCACGCATTTAATTATTCCGTTAAATTCTAAAAGAATACTGGATTTGAAATTCTTGGCCTTCTGTGCCCGAATAAAAATCGAGTATTGACACATTAAGTTTATGACATGAAGGGAAATGGGTCTCAAAAGAAGGTCTTGGTGGCATTTCTTTCCGTTTTATGCCATGGAAAAACTGGTAAAAACCCAATTGCAAGGGCATGAGCGACCACTTACTTTGAAAACAATGAACATTTTTTCGATTCAATCCAGAAGTTTGCTTAATGTCAAATGCAATAAAAAACGAAGCCAGCTTGTTGTCAATAGGTCCTATAATTTAAAACTGTAAATCGATATTATTATAATTGGTGACGCCATGTATGCCGTTTCATCACAATGGCATGAATCTGCAAGTATTATGCCTATGACGTGGTTTAAGCTCTATAAAATCTTTAAAATACCAAAATCTAATGTTCTCGCACCCTAAGGCCTGCAATAATTACAAAATTTGGCAAGCTAGCCTTTATCCTAATAATCATGCAATTGCCATTTAATTAATGTCCTAGAAAACTACACAAGTCAAAACCACAATACAATGGGTTACTCAAACTAAATTAGCTCATCTCATCTCGTCTCATCGGAATGATTTCCGAGTACTCTTTCCCCTGCTTAGGTCAGCCTTATCTTTAGCAGTGCTTGAGGCGGTGGGTCGCATAAAACTAAGGATTCTAGGCGCAAGTCCTCCTTTAGAACTGGATTTTTTATTGACGCTCTCTAAGGTCGGGACGGTGGATGGGGGCAAGACGTGATGATTTTTATAATTTTTCTGCACAAGTGTGGAATCTGTCACAGTACTCGTGGGATGGTATGGTCTAGAACTAGATAAAGACACTGTAGATGGAGAATGTGACCTGCGACTGCTCCCAGAGTCTACCCCTCCTAATCTGGACGCACTATTGCTTCGTTTATCAATATCCGGGGTTTCCTTCACCGTGACTTGACTTGACAGAGAACTTCTTGAACTTTGCAGACTTGCACGAGCGGAGCCATTGTTGTTTTTAGTCGCAAAATTGTTATTATTCAGACTGTTATTGTTATTGTTCACGATGCTATTCACAATCTCTGAGTGGGTCGGAGTTTCACGAGCTTTCACTCTGAAGCTGCCCGTACCGGAAAGTCGTTGGAAGGGTTTCCTTTCCTGAACTTTGGCAGAAAATGGTGTCGTGTGAGCCTCTGATTGACTATTGGTTTCCGACAGAGAGCTGTGAGATTCTTCAAAACCCTCGTCACGTTCTGCAGTTCCGGGTGAACTACTTAGGTAAGTTTTCCCCGAGGGGAAAGCACCACTTGTGGGTGTTGTACTGGTAGACATTCCTCCATGCGATCCACTGGAAGAGTCACCTCGTGAACTTGGACCCCGGATCTGCACAATGCTCGTCCCATTCGTGCTGTTGATGATAGATGGGGAGTGAACACGGTTAGATCGTAGTTCCTCCGACAACGGGGAAGGAAGTTCGGAGGATGTTTTTGAACTTCGAGATGGTCGAAGAGACACTTTTAAATCGTCTTTGATTCCGGTTGTGCCTCCAACACGTGGTTTTGTTTTTGGATACTCGTCAGACTTGGTTTGAAGTGACTTTGGTCGCACATTGGAATAAAGGGATGCGGATCGCATCAAAGTTGTGGATGGAGTTTCAGATTCTTTTTTGTAACGACGAGATTTTCGGACGGAGGAGAATCTGTCAAATCCTTCATGTTGGTCTGCAGGACTCTTACCATTGGCCTTTGAAGAATTGCTGTCACCCGGTACGGATGGTGATCGCCTTAGCTGCCGAGTGGTACTGGATTCCAAGGATTTTGAAGAAGGCAATGATTTCTCGGGAATGTATAAAGTTAATTTTTCATTGTGATTGTCACCGCCCAGTGACTCAATCAGGGATCGTCGCCCACCGGTTTCCTAATTAAGAAGGGGATAAGTTTCGGGAGAATTTTACAAGTTTAATAAACTTACTCTGTCGTTCTTCTTATCGTCTTGGCTAAACGTTCTTTCAAATAGTTTTTTAGGCGTGGTCCGGTCCTTTGTTGGACTTTGCACCTCTGCAGATTGCATTAAAAAATTATGAACTACCGAACCAAAATCCAAATATTTGCAATAACTCACCTTCAATTGCTTCCATTGCTCCAAGGACATCCGTGTTGAGCTTCACAGAAGGCCTTCGGTCGGGGTAGACCCGTTGATATGTGCTCAATGGTGTGACACCACCATCCTCTTGACCCATGTCACCTTCAGGCAAAGTGGCCAGTCCTCTGGATAAGGAGTCCACAGAATCTAGATTAGTACGACGTTGAAAACGCCGAGGTGGGGGACGTCTCTGTGGGATTTCCGCGCTCCCACCATTTTCTAAATCTACAAACCATGCTGCAATTCGTTCTCGCCATTCTCTGTAAGAAAACAATATGATGTAGAAATTTTTTTTACTGGAGAAAATTCTTGAATAAAATGATTAATTCTTAAATACTAACCTCGCTGGGCTTTCCTGTTTAAAGTCTTGTTTGGAATTGTCAGAAAAGTTTTGAGCGTTACTCATAGCCTCCGCAAATCCTGTTGCAGGTGAGATGGGTCTCTCTCTGTCATCATTTACAAAATCCATGAGGTTTGGTCTTCGTCTCGCTTTTCGTGACCATGATCTGTCCAATGAGCCGTACTGATCGGCTCCCTTCCTTTCTCGAGTTCCGTCTTGGCCAGAGGTTCGCAAATAGTCGAGCAGTCCAGTCTCATCCTCGTCGGATGGAACTCGACTACGACGCCGTCTCAAAGAACCATTTGGCGTAATATCTATGCATCAAAGTATAAAGTCCCGTTAACTCAAACTCCGAGGTTTATGAATTGAATCCAAGCGTATTAAACATTAAAGTCATAAATTCAATTAATGTTGCAGTAAATAGTACCCACCATGCATTCCCACTGTTAAACCAGATGATTTCCATTCTAATTAATAATGTTTAGTGCAAGTATGAGGAGTGTTAACGGATTGTTATGTTTCCGATGAAAAATTACTATACCTGGAGATGGGAGCATAAGTTGATCAGGAGAGTTGATATTAAGGCTACCAGCATTGATGTCCGAGTTATTTGCAGAGCCGAGACGACGCCTAACAACGCGTGGAGAGCATGCTATAAAAATTTCATCTTCCGGATTTAAGGCCACGTTTTTGTTCTGTAAATTAAATAAAAAGACACTCATTAACCTCGATTTACCACCACAGACCGGGATTTACTTAAAATTTGCAATAAAAAGCAAATTAAAAATACCGTATTGTTAAAATTCTCCACGGATTGTGGCGTTTCCCATCCCAACTGTAACCGTTTTTGAAATTGTTCCTCCCGAATTTTCTTCCTTTGTCTGGCTTCTTCTTCCAATTGCTTTCGTCGCTTGTTCTCTACTGCAGCAAGATTCCATCGTGCCACAAAAGAATGCAAAATTTTAAAGCAATCTTCCAATTTAAATGTTTGCAAGTCTTCACAGAAAAACTGAGCAAGATCCACTCGGGACATTTCCACTTCAAGTAAGTGGTCTTCCAGATCTTCGATTTGAAGACGGGCTTCCTGTGAATATTATTCAGAATTGATAAAAAGTCGTTGGCGAAGCGAAACTATTTTTTAGGCATGGAAGGAAGGCTTACTTGAAATCCATCCCCTAATTGCCGAGAAAGTTCCTGTGGCGTCTCCGGCTTTTCAAGCTGGCCACAAATGAGCTCAACTTTTTTCTTTAGATTCAATAATTCTCCCTTTATTTGATCGATGGAGGACCTGTAATTTTTTAATCATGAATTTTGTTCGGGTTAATTTTTCTCTAGTTTAAATTTAAAAGGTGTGGTTTTCCAAACCCACTTTGAAGCCTCTTCAAGCGACACCATGTCCTTGGCAAAAGTTAGCAGTTCTGGACTTTTGGCTTCTGCTTGCTAATGGAAAACAAAAAAGGACAGGGCATGAGTTTCCCGATTTCATCATTAATTGGTATCAATTATTAATTAGGCAAAAATATGTAGACATTAAACAAGTGTCGAACCATTGAAATAAAATTGAGGAGACTTATGCCAGGTTGATTTCCTCGAATGTCGGCAATTTTTTGCAGGGATGATAGTTTCACTCCAATTGCGTCACCAGCATAACCGCCCTAAATATAAACAGGTATAAATAAATCAATTAAGCCAAAATTCAAAATGCTTTTAAGTTTCGTTTAAGTTTCAGATTATATTTTACATAAGTACTAAACATACCGAGTTTAAGAAATTCCCAGCCACCAATATCATGAAAATAACGTCTTGAAAGTGTTTTGCGTTCTTGATTTCTAAACAAATTGAGTAAAACTATAGTTTTAATATTGTCACTTTATGCATTCCCTGCAGTAAATGGAAAAGTACCCTGGCTTGCTTGCAGAATGACACTTATTGAGGAATCCAAATTATGGAAACAAGAATCTAAATCTTCCCGAAGTAACATTGCCTCAATCCTCAGTCGATACGCTTTTAATCCAATCAGTTCCAGCAAAAACTTTTCAGCACTTCCAAGTCGACCACGGTCTCCTTCCGGTACGGCTTTTAACATCTCAATCTCATCTTTGGATGGCAATATTTTTAAAAGACCCCGTAATCTTTCTGATCCTATCTCCTCAGAATTGGCATCCGTAATGTGTTTAATGATGTCCTTGTTAGAGCTGGAAGTTTTGCAAGTTTTCTATTATAATTGCCACCATTCTCCATTCTTTGTAATTTAAATTTGATTGTATAGTAATATCCAGATAAAATACGAATCAGTAAACCTTCTTACCTTCGAAATTGTTTCAAAAATATGTTAATATTTAAACTCCGTTTGGCATCAAGTAGTAAAATCTGTTTCAAATTAGGGCAAATAAATTAACTTAGCCTTATTAGTTTACATGCAAACAATCAAAGAATTGACCGGACAAACAAACCTCATTAGACTCTCGTTTAGAATGTGTTCTATCTGCAAAAGAATTATTTTTTGATGCCCCCAACAAGTGGGGACTGGTCCCAGCCTTTTCCGTTTGTATGCAAAACATTCCTTCCAACGCTTCCCAATCCAGGGTTGACGCGGATGTTTTATAATTGTTGGCAAAATTTACCCACAAATTATTCTTATCGTTGTTAAAGATTTGTCCCATGGGAATTTTGTTCCAATTCACCGTCCTCATCCTGGCCTTCGGTGCAGGGATACTTTGTTGTGGTAGACGTCGAACAGGCTCTGAGCCCATGGAATTGTTGCCATTATTTTGAGGGGATTTGCCTCCAGGAATAAGTGGTGGAGGAATTGGTGGAGCAGGTGGAGGTAGTGGAGTGCCACCAGAAAACATTCCAGGTCCAGGTGGGGCTGGAGGAGGAGGAGGTGGTGGTGGTGCAGGAGTCGACATCCCGACGCTAGGATTGGCGGTGGTAAACTGAGTCACTTCCCCAATACCCGTTATTGTGGCGGATGAGGTTCTCCGATCTTTATGACACGTGCATGAGCATCTCTCACCTCCTTAAATTTGCCGATAAGTCAATATGTTTGTGGTTAGTATATGGACATGGCACACAGAAAAGGTGTGATAGTTAATTCTTACCTTTTGGTTTGTTTAATGAGAGCTTTGACTGATGACTTGGGTTGAGAAGTCGTAATGCATCATTTCTCGACTCCAAGAGGGTAGCGCGGTGTACAAGCCTTTCAGCAGCGTCCCATATCAAATCCGACATTGCTTCTTTGTGATCAATTCTGAGTAAATGTTGTAAAATAGAGAGAAATGGGATTTCCAAGGGAGTATCTGCAATTTGGCGAAGTATTGCATCGAAAACTTCTAATGGGCTGGACAAATCTATATTGAGTAAAGTTGGTAGATAACTGGGATTCATCGCTTTCTCTTTGTTCGTCAAATACATCAATCTGAACGGCTAAGTCGGAGCAGTCCTTCTTTTTATATCTGTAGAAAATTTGATGACTATTAAATTGACGTAACTTTCAGAAACTTACTAAACATAACAACTGCACAAGTTAATTCTGGTGTAAAAGCACGAACCTCAAGTCGTTTAATACTTGAGCAAGTTTTAAACCCAGGAATTCTGATCGAATTCGAATCCTTTCTTGAAGATCGGAAGTGGCGAGGATTAGGCAATTGTACAAATGCTATCACGGCGGTTTGGTAGTCGACACCTGGTCCTTGTTGTAACTCATGGACAATGAATTTGAATCGGTACCTCTCATTTTTATGCTTCTATTAGAAATATTAAAAATGCAATGTTTTGTCATCGTCAATTCATAAGCATTCATAAGCACATTATTCAAGATCAAATCTGGCCAGACATGCCATAACTGAAAATGTGAAACATAAAAAAATCTTTAAACTCTGGACTTGAGACGTGCTCACCTTAAAACATTCAAGTGCTTCTAAAGTTCGATTGTATCCATCCCCACTGTACACGCAGAGAGCGGAGAGTAATTCTGTTAAAAAACACGCAAAATATCCGTTTAGTTATCCGAGAAAAATCGAATTTATGTACTTACCAAAAACCTGCTTCTTTACGGAACAGTTCTTTGACTCGAGAGCTGAAATGTTTCAAACCAAATTCATTTGTATAAATATTCATGCTATGCCAACTCTGCATAGCTCCAAATTAAATACTTGCCACAAATAGGGAGCAAAACTTTAAAAAAAGCGACAGAATTATTTGCTTCCTTTGTTACACAACGTAACCATTTTGCTCTTACTTCACAGGTTTTTTCCGCTTGGAGGTGGAAGCATTTAATAAATATTTCATCTCACTTTCCATTTTTCAAGCAATTATTGTCAGTCAATTTTTAAAAAATTTAAAACAACTCGGCAAGCCAGACATGCATTAATTTACTAGTCAAAGCCAACGTCAATTTGGGAGAAGCAAACTACTGATAGAGTGCAAATTAATATTAAATAATGACATATTTTTCTTCTTTGAAATTTTCTTAGCTGCTGCTCTTAAAAGTATTCTAAATATTGAACTGTATTCATCATTTATGACGAGATGACCATACTTATTTCTCTTTTTTTTGCTGCATTGGTTTCCGCCTTTTACACGCCAAGCTTGCAGCGACTAAAACAGTGCATCTAGTGACAGGTGGGTGGGTGGGAGGGAGGTTAGGACGAAAATATGGTCCTCATTTTTTGTGTGCGTGGTTTAGTCATTTGCCAATTCTTTCTTCGGTAGGAGGGCGACAAATGAATTCCGAAACTGTCGAATTTCAACAAATGATAAATCGCTGTTGATGAAAATAACATATCCATAGATCTAGCAGTATTTTGTAACTTTTACATGCTGTCTTAATTCTGTTGCCGTATAATTACATGTAATTGAGGGACCGCTTTGTCCAATCAACCGTTGATTATCAACGTATTGAATAATAATAATATTAAACTTTTGATGCATTCTTGAAATAGGCAACAGAGGATTTTTGTCATAATCCTTTGATAGTCGTAAAAGTACATGAATTTGGCTGTGGCGTGATGTGGTACCTTCCTCCGAGGCATTATATAATTTTTTTGACAACCCTCCTCGTTCCTTACTTGAGTTCAATTTGAATGATGAATGAAAAGTATTCACACAACTTGTTGAGTCACGATGGTCAACTCAACCCTTTTTGTTTTACAATACTCACTTACCTCTTAACTTGTCACTTCCCTAAACAGGGATGGAGAGGTTTTTTTTGCAGAGATCGAGCCATAAAAGAAATTCAATGTTTGGTGCTAAAACATTACAAAATTCTAAATTTAAAATTTAAGGAATTCTTTCTCATAGTCAGCCTCAAGGCAAATGCACTCTGTTACTTAAAAGTTTATTATGTATCCTTTAAATTCATCACCATACCCATACTATTTAAGTAAAATCAAATTTCATCGTCTCGACAGATGCAAACATTACGAGGCATGAATAATGGGTGCCGAACACTGGGCATTCACTTATTCGCCAAGTATTTTAGCACAATGAATGGGCTCAGTTTCAGTTTAAATGTGTGATTCGGATTCAAGTGTTGGCAAATTACGTCAACCACTCCAAAGTCAAATTCAAGCAGGTAACAGTTAGCTGTCAAAAAAGGCAATGTTTCAGTTTCAACCCCCTCTCCTCCGAGATTGTTATGTATGGAATAGACTCCGACTCCTGGGGAAGGTAGCGAATCGCCCTATTTGGTGCGGAGATCAACATTTACATAATAACCAGCAGGCTCGGGTTTAGGTTAGGCGAGGCGTTGATACATTGGTGTAATTTTCTTGTTTCGCCGTAAGACAAGAGAAACAAGGAGCAAGTAGTTAATCATTTCAAACCAACTCAAATACGAACAAGCGGAACAATGAAAATTATGCAAAAGTAAGCGTCAAGCGTGAAATATAAGTAATTGGCAATTGAATTGAAATTAAGTTACCTAAGGCAAGTTTTTCCGTGTAGTCACCATTCTCAACGATGTATTCAAGTCCAACTCTGGCGGAGTCCATCATGGTTTGTGTCACATCACCAACATTGGGAGTTAAGACCATTGTTGACCTTTAAAAAGAATAATGGCATTGGGAAAGTCAGTCTTAAACTCTGAAAATAACAATTCTGTTGTAGTTGTATTCCATTATTTCCTTCCTTATACTTTGTAGTCAGTCATATGCAATGATGAACACGACCAAACCTAACCACAAATAGTCGCCAAAGCCAAATCTCGCCCAACATGGCAAATAAGGTGAAGGCCTACGACCAACAACGCACCAAAAAATTACAAGAACAACACGACTATAGTTTGACAAGTACATGGTGTCGTCTCCATTTTTATTTATTTTACATACATGTCCTTTCCTTACAACCCTTGGTTTCCGGTGAGGGATTTGTTACTTCTTTTGTAATATGACCCTATATCTCCTTTTCCTTTGCCTAATTTTTGCATACATGATTGATTTGTCAACTTCAACTTAATCAACTTCATCTCCTGCGCCAACCAGTAATGTTAGACGATACAAAATACGACACACTGAGTGGGGGGCGCAAACAAGATTTGGACACTGACAGCACTCTCGTCATCATGAGTCTCAGTTTCAATTTGTCAATTTGAAAAATGGATATGGATCGGATGACATGGCGTAGAAAAACTGTTTAGTCATCTCATCACCAAGTGCCTCCTGTATATGCAATGCAACACTAAAAACATTGAGCTAATCTAAGTCTAACAAAAAGAAGCGGACCACGCCAACTTTATAATAAATTAAAATTAATTTTTCCTAGCTCCATGTCTAGCATATCCATCCAACCCAAAATATGTCTTCCACCTCCACCTCCGTTAACTTTAACTGCTATAATTATTTGATGCTTCATCTCATCACCATCATCATGATGATCATCCTATCATCCCACTGCCACCACGTCCACGTCCACGTAACACCCAAGACAGCGAGAGTGACCTCGGACGCTTTTCCTTCCCACAACAAAACGTTAAATTGCAACTATAGCCACGCTAGTTAGCCTCTCCTCCTCCTGTCGCCCTACCTGGTTATAATCTAACTAATGGCACAACGAATATGTCGGCATATGTAAGGTATCGAGTGTGGGAACCCACCACCATTTTCCTGCCATCATATCCTATACTGGAGGAGGTAACTGGACGTGGTTTCCACTTGGAGGCATTTAAAACATCCTGGAATTTTACTGTATGGATCAATTTCCGTGTGGTCTACCCAACTGGAGGGACCCTTTGATCAAATTTGTACCCTGGAGGGGGGTAAATTTCAAAAAGGTGCGCAGATGTTGTGCCCAAATTGGCCGGTTAGTTACTCTTGCTATACGAGGAACTCTCAGTCTCAGTAAGAAAAACCAGTTGGAATGGAGTGACTATCTTATCACACCCCTTGTCACTGGCTTGGCTTGCACATTCATGGGATCATTTTCCACTCATTCTATGGTATCGACTCACTCTTGGACTATGTAATGCATGCATGCATGCATGCAATAATGTAATGCTCACTAATATAACAAAATATTTAAGTCAGGTAGGCACCCGATAGGCTCACTTACTTTTGGCTTATTGCGTATTCCTTCCCTGATCTGACTCCTCACTCTCACCATGCACTTTTTACTCTGTCGTTGTTCCTCTCCTTTGACACGGATTGAATATTGAGTTGAGATTTCCACTCAAGGTAAGACTTATTAGATTCAACTCTGACTGGGATCTTAGTTCTGCCTCATTCCTTATAAGTCGGCCTTTATAGTTATGTAAGCTAAGGCACACTCACAACGTAGGCCTTCCTCCTTCTCTGATGTCACGGCTGCACTAACTAAACTGACGATTTAAGATTCAATACACACTTATTGTTTCCTGGCCATGTATTTATGCATGTTTGAACTAACTGACTAACCGCAGAGAGTTTGTACAAGAACCGACCGAATTATGCACTCGTTTTATATCTTGACTCCCCATCAACTTATTTCTCATGTGGACTCGTATTTATTAAAATGTTCATTGTTCAAACAAAGGGATGCCAACTTATTTTTTACACTGGACAGAATTCCTCAAGAATAGTTTCAATCGTGTTCATCAGGGCCCAAAATTACGATTTGCATGTTATGCATTGAATTTTAGTTTTTACTTCCTTCACCCACATGAAATCAGAGTCAATCACTAGGACAGGAATTCACCCTTGCCTGGCCCACACACCTCTTCACCGGCGAATCCTCAATAAAATGAGCATAAACTAGCAATAACCTCGTCTAAATGGAAGCCATAAATGATTCAATCACTTTGATTACCCTTCGTTCCTTTCGTCTCACTTTTCCATCTCCTTATTTTACTCGCAAATGCCCCATGAATGATCTGGACCGAAGGTTATTTTATGCATCCATCTATGTAAGCAGGAGTAACAGCAACAAAATAATCCCAATGTCTGTTAAAGTAGTTGCTGTAAATCTCTTGTATCCTATTAACTGACAAACACTGACTCCCACAATCCAATACAGATTTAAAATACACTTTTCTATATCTTGATTGTTGGTTGAAGCAATCCGATTATTTGATTTGTTCACCAACACCAAATTACTGACTGATTGAGACTAATCTTGGAGTAGTACAAGTTTATTTTTTAATTTAATATGTAAAATATAGGTTAAAATTCATACTTGTTACCAACTCTGCATTAGAGTCGATGTGTTCCTTCCCTTTCAGCCAAGAATCTCATTTCTTCTTTATTTACGACAACAATAACGCTGAAGCTAGACGTCATGAAAAAGTTATTTAACATCACCCCTGTATCGAAGCAGCTTGCGACTCCCCACCACTGGAGAACAACCTTGATTTGTGGATAGTTAAGGTATTTGATTTATTTTTAACGTGTGTAGTATGTTGAAACAAAGAAGGGAAAACCACCCCCAGGAAAAATTAGCAAAACAAGAGTCAAAGACGGAGGCGGGGTGAGATTTCTTAAGGTAAAATTCAGTTCACTAAACCGCAAACTTCACAGAAATATCAGAACACCGGATTCTGTTTCCGTATAAGACTTGCACCAAACTTTAAGTACCTCTGCATGCTTGCTTACACTGGAAACTTTGGCAGGTGTTGGCTATCTTGCTTTGTCCGTCTGCAAATTTAATACACTGTGAAACACAAGTAAATTTTGCAATTTGAGACACTCTTACACTGCTCACTTGTTCACAATCAGTGCGAGAAATAAGAGTTCCATGTGAATTTTTAAGGAGGATGATCGACTCTTTCTATGTGCCCAAAGAGCTAGAATCAGAAACGTAAAGAATCCAGCGAACTTAAGTAAGTTGCGTATTGTTGCATGGACTTAAATGCCGTGTGTAGGTGGATGTGATGGAGGTGCATGGATTGGTCCCACCGTCTTTAGTTCAATTGACTGAAATAAAGTTTGGTAATCCAGAGTCATGATCCATCCCATGCGCCAGTGTTGATTTGAGTGAAAGGAAAAAGTGAACAGGTAACAACGTTAACAACCAGCTAACCACTATACAGAATTAAATGAGCTTGATTATTGTACGATCCCAACCAACCAGTCATAGTAAAGCCAACTTTAAGATTATGAATGATCATTGATGTATGCAATGAAGTGTGGCTTGGACTGATGTGAGACTACAACAATATTATTGTAACAGAGAATTCCTTCCTCCCTCACATGCATCTCATCTTTTCTTGTTTCATTATCGGCTTCCTTGTTAAAGTACACTATTAGCTGGTACCCACGTGTTACCATTTACTAAGTGGGTGCTTATTTACGGAGAGAATACTAGGTGTTTAAATTATACCAACCCTGAATTCAAATCGTATGTAGACAAGCTAGTCACAGTACGGTCATAAAGATGACTGGATTTCAAAAATTGTCCAAATATTAGTCAACCAAACCCCAAGTCATTTGCTCATGTTCTGCCAGATTCCAAGTGCGAGTAATGAGTACTATGCGTGTGCCTCGCACTTAATTAACAAGACAAAGCAAATAGTACCCCTGACGAAATTTGTCGACAATTGTAGTACAATTTTAAACAATGTGTAATTCTTGTGCTGATATATTCATCCGTACATGCGAAACTATTACGAAATAAACTTTAGTATTTTAAGATTTATTTCTCAATCTTCTGGACTCTGCCCAAATTAAAATTTGCGTATCTCTATTTATGAAGAGGAGACAGAATAATAGTGGAAGATAAGCTGCACATAATAATGATAGTATGAACATGACGACAACAAGTTGTGCTTTAAATAAGTGGCTGGAAAGCAATTCTAAGGATATCGACTATTTTTGGTGTAATCAAAGTAAGGCGTTAAGCTATCTGTAGCGTTTTATACTTGAATCACCAACCATTCTAATATTATTACTGGATATATTTTGCCAATAACATAATGTCGATGGATGGTGGGCGATAAGCGATCGGTTCGTCAGCAGGTCTCCATCTTATTCTCATCGTTGAGCTAATTATCGTCCCGATGATGGGTGAACATGGCTGAAACATCCGAAAACGTGAGGATCCATAAATCTAGCTTGAATCCAGCATAAATTGGCGTTGAGATGAGTTGATTACTCGGATATATTTGTTTTAAACTAAGCACTGAGATTGACGAATCTGTATTATCAAAATTTCAACTTGGCTAAAAACAACAACACTAATAAGCAAGTCATCTATTTACAGCATTAGCATAGCATACATATATACCTACAAATTGACAGGGAGACCCACAAAGCTAGATTCAAACATAAAGTTTATTGTTCATCAATTTAAAATAATACATCGGATTGGGTATTGAGTAATAATAAAAAATAATTCACAGCCACGCTATATGTGATTTTCAGCAAAAAAATATCATTTTCAACTTCGACGACAGAGTAGTATTTTTTTATATACAGCGAAGGTTTTGTTTTGTAATTGGTTCCCTGTTGAGGTTGGATATCCAAAATATGCCTTCCAGTATGAATATTATCCAGCGTATTTCAGACCCGGCTGCTTTAACGACGATATCCGCCATAACCCCCACCTCCTCCTCCCCCACCATAACCTAAAACAAGGTCATCATTTACATTACAAAATTATTTGAAATATATTTGATTTTCTCGGCATCATGCAAATATCTTGCATGCACGCAAACCATGTGGATTGAGTTTGTCGCAGAATCAAGAATTATTGAGTAGCTGCAAAACTGCGTGTCTCCAAATTGCACCAGGTTACAATTAATTGCCCACAAACCTTTATGTCCACCCCCACCCCCACCCCCACCATAGCCTTTATGTCCACCCCCACCCCCACCACCGCCATAGCCTTTATGACCTTGATAGGAGTGCAAAAGCGTGTTAGATTCATGCAGCATTTAGCATCTTCAAATCAAATCTCTACTAAAGAACAAGTTAGTTTTGAAGCTCTTATTTTTTCATGCAGTAGCTTCAAACAAATCATGTCGAATGAAGAATGGATGGCTGCTGCAAACTGCACTTTAATTGACTTACCACCTCCGCCGCCGCCGCCATAACCTTTGTGACCACCTCCACCTGAAAATAATATTTCAGATTTGCTTTGCGTTGATAGTAGAAAGAGCAGAAAATCGTGCAACAAAAAAAAACAAAGCCTACAAACTATAAGGTAAAGTCAGGCTGGAAATTTTACAGACATTTTAACAGGCAATAACACCCATTTAAGGCAATCGGCAGCAAATACAGATTCACTACTCGATGCAAAAGAATTGATTCGCCACGACGAAACAATTGATAACCAATAACATAGGATTGGGTCGATATTGGATTTGGACATAGTAAAACCGATTTCAGAAAAAACGCGAGGACTCGAAAAATAAAATTTGTCAGATTTACTGAATGTACTCAAATTGGATGCTTACCTCCGTGTCCTGGAAAATACAGTATCAATTAATACTTTTGCAACATTTTGATTTTATAGTATGCCGTCCAGTAATAAACGTTTTTTATTCGAACCTTTACCACCTCCGTATGACTTCTTGGAGTGATGGCCCCCCTTGTTCCCGTGGTGGGAATATTGTCCATGTTGACCCTGTGTATGAATAATCCATGTCATTAAAATGAGTCAGTTAATGTCTAACCCTGTAATGCTCTGCGTATTTACGGAGTTTCCATGTTGACTTTTGTGGCCCTTGTGTTGATCATCATAGTAGCCCTGAAAAATTTCGACATATTATTTCCAGTACAACGGTCTAATACTAAATGCATGCACGGTCCCTTACCTTCTTGTTATGCCCTTGTTGACCGTGATGATTTTCTGAAAAATGACAAGTTTTTAGATTATGTTTTACCAACAATGTCAACAATCTATTGTTTTAGCCACCTTTCCAGTGTCCGTTATGGTGTTTCCCTAAAATCAGAGCAATACAAATGGAATTATAAAATTTGAAGAGTAAACTGCATATAAATTTCTTATTCCGAAAGACTCCTTACCGTGATATTTCTTGCCCCCATGATCCTCATGATGATTTCCGTAAGAACCGTGTTTGGCATGATGGCCTCCAGAATGGTAGTCATCATAGAATTTCTTCTGTTTGCTGTACTCATCCTTGTGATAAGTATTATGGAACCCTTTGGTAGAATGTCCCTTTTTATGGCCTCCCTTTTTACCATATTTTGCATGTTTTGAGCCCTTAGACCCTGAAATTAGGAAGGAGACATAAGGTCAGTGGAATGCCGAGAGATAGATTACAAGTTTCTCATCAGGATTTTACCATGAGATTTTCCTCCGTAATGAGAACCTCCACTCTACACAGAGAAACAATGGACGCATTAAAAAGATGCAAAGTAGTTTATGTCGCATTTATTAGAAATGTAGTAATTTCCATACCTTGGACCCCTTTGATTGCCCCGCATTAGATCCGTAGTGCCCTTTATGCTGATTTTTATTCGAGTGGCCCTTATTTCCCTTCTTGTACCCTTGAGAGCTGTGGTGTCCCTTCTTCTTTTTATGCCCTTGTGATCCATGGTGTCCACTTTGATGTTTTCCACCCTTACTATGTCCATGACCGCCACCGCCATAACTGTGTAAAATTTAAGTTCAAGAATTTTAGAATTCTGTCTGAGATTCTGTTGATAGTTTGAAATATTATCGCAAAAGAAAACCCACCCAGTGGCAGCCGTCTCCAGATCCGCCGTCCTGTAGATAATGCTAGACGCACTCACATTGGTATCCGGATAAGAGAGCTCACTAAAGTTGGCGAATGAATTTGGAGGAAGGGCATATTGGAGGGATGCCACTGATCCTTGAGCCTCCTCATCCTCTTCCTCACCATCTTCTGACCCTTCCTCCCCATCATGACCTCCTTCATCCCCACTGTACTCCTCTCCATCTCCACCCTCTTCACCATCATCCGAGGACTCTTCTCCATCCCCATTCCTAGCCTCTGACTGGTTGGATACGATCAAGTTGTCAAAATCCTCAGGATTATTTTCATTGTTACCGGAAGCAGAACGAGACTGATGGCGAGGTGAAGAGGTTTCACTTTCAAAAGGTCGGAGTTCTTGAGAGAAAACTAAGTTAAGGCACAGAGTGGTTGTCAGTAGTAGAACAACCAACAGCCGATGCCTTGGGATGGGCATGTTGGCCCACAGCACTTATTTCACCGTTCCCTGAATGGGGACACTTCAAACGAAATATCCAGATCGGTGTTGGAGAGTTGGCTTTTGGTTGCTGATTTTCTTTCAAGCTTCCAAAATTCACTTATTTTTTGGTAATCTTTTTGAGAGATGTGAATGTAGATGACTGATAGTCCTGATCAGGGCGGCCCAGGTTTATATACTTTTTGCCAATTTTCCCATTCCCCCATGCTCCCTTCAGGAAGAAAGGGAGCTTGAGCGTAAAAACGATGTCATCTTGAATTTGCCATGAGTGGCTATGATTCCTTCCTCGTTTGAAAATGAAAAGAGTGAATAATTACAGTGACTGAGGTTATTAGGAGCGTCTTTGCATGGATTGGTAGTGCTATACTGATGAGATGGGCTGCTTCAATTGATTTGAAATTGACCAGTCAATCCCAATTCTATAGAAGTGCAGTGAGACTTGACACGTTCCTGCTTGGCTTGGCTGAATTTACCATCGACTTCTATACTGATGAGATGGGCTGCTTTACTCAACTGCGTCTGCCTGCGTAATTGGGTTTTCACGGTTATTTAAAAATAATATGACAAAACACTGAGGATTTGATCTACTCAGCAGGGTCTCATATACAGATAGTTTTACGTGAATTTCAAAAAATTTGAACCACGACATAGCTACACTTCAAAACATTAATCCCATCCATCGCCACCGCTGACTGCCTGGCGTATTGTATGGTTTATTGCTTCTCCTTGGTTTTTTTATCATTTGCCCTGATGCAACACTACGCAACGCCTCAGACTCCTTAGACCATAACGTCATCATCATTATTATTATGCAGTCGATGGTAAATTCAGCCAAGCCAAGCAGGAACGTGTCAAGTCTCACTGCACTTCTATAGAATTGGGATTGACTGGTCAATTTCAAATCAATTGAAGCAGCCCAGAACAAATCCATCACCAATTATTCGCTCTCACTGCTCTCGATCCTCTCCCTCCGTCGTGTTCCGTTGTTTACTTTGTAGTATCACTTATCATTCCTATCCTACTCCGTGTCTCATCTTCAAAAACCCTGTAATCAGATAACCCAATTTATGGGGCGACTGCTTCTCCTTATCTCGCTCCGACGCCTCTGTTTGAGGCTTCAGGAAGGTTTCTCATCCACTCACTCCCTCAATCAATCAGTTCAACTAATTCTAACGTTGTTGCGTGAGCTTTGTGAGAAGATAAGGAAGAATAAGGGTCCCAATTCAGAGCAAAAGCAAAATCCTCAGCAATTTCGTCATCAATGGAACCAACGCCTTCTCTGCAATTTCATTCCTCATTTTTTCATCATCGGATGAGTTCCGAGATGATGTGATTCCTCTTCGTAGCTGCAGTCACGCTATTCCGTCAAAATTGATGTAATGTCCTTCGTCTCTTCAATCTTGGGCTTGGCAGATCAAACCGTGCTTCCGAGTGTGGGGAAATAGCCACAGATTTTGGCCCTATGCATTAAGAAAGGAATAGTCATCGATGGAGATACAGGAAATTTGAGAAATTTTGGGAAGATAATCATGTATGCACAAAATAAGTTCCGTGAATGGTAATGCAAAAACAGTAGATGCACTTAATTTTTGCCATCAAACTCCCGAACAAAAATGTGTTACA
>JAAXNX010000702.1:0-24161 GCA_036491905.1 Folsomia manolachei | reverse complement strand
AGATATTTTAACTTTTGTATGTAACCAATTTTTCGATATTAAAGTTGTGTAAGTTTATGTAATAATTTGTTCTCTCAAAAAGGTCACCCATATAAATAAAGTACAGAATTATGTACTATTCAGTACGCTTCTTTATATTGGACTTGAGTTTACTTAGTATGCCTATGAAACTAGTATGTAATTATTTAGCTGTTAAATTTATACAATGGCTTTGTTACACCGGTCCTTGGATTGAGATTCTAGCAAGGTTCTATTCAGTACGCTTCTTGAAAATGAAAACATTGAAAATTCCAAGTTTTCGAACAACAATAGCCCAACGCCCAACATACCTAAGCAGAACTATAG
Source organism: Folsomia manolachei (assembly GCA_036491905.1). NCBI lineage: Eukaryota > Metazoa > Arthropoda > Collembola > Entomobryomorpha > Isotomidae > Folsomia > Folsomia manolachei. The sequence goes on along the minus strand of JAAXNX010000702.1, from coordinate 23,816 downwards.
TCCTTTAATATCTAATACAATACTAATAATATACTACAATGCACCTTACATAAATACTCTTCTACAGAAACACAAACTTATTTTGGAAGAAAGAAAAGAAAGTGAAAGCCTTCCGGAGTTGAGTAGACAGAGAAGAGTTGGACGTTGTTAGGTATAAGCCGAGCCGGTTCACTGGATCAATGTAACCAGTTCAGTCCTATTCCTTCACCGCACAGATTCCCTTTTAAATTAATAAAAAGTTGTTTAATCCCCTGAGACCCCTCAAGCGTTGCTCTAACGTCATCAACGTCATCAGCTCCAGTTGACTCGACATCATCTTGACTTGCCTTTAGAAACCGAAACTCTAAATCCCGTCTGGCTGGGTTGGATATTTCTTAATCACAACAGAGCATAGTAGCACAATCGACTTGGCTTGAGTCGACTTCTCTCCTATAGGGAAGAAGTAATTCAGACTCGACTAAAAGTGAAGAACAACAATATAACAATTCGAGTTTTGCTGGTTGGTGGTGAATCCATTGTCGTTCAAACAAAAGAAACTAACGCTTTCTGAGTCGCTGTCTTTTTGATTACAAGAAAGTGGGTGGTGGAAAAGTTTTGACGGAATATTATATGTTCTCCTTTAGTCTAGTCTCTGATCTTTTATCGTTGTTATGCATTACATCCTTTCTTCTGTTTTAGGTGGTCGATTCAACTGTATTTGAGTGTTTTTTGTTTCATATAGATCTAGTTGTTGTAGTAAACCTTAAAGGATTGTGCGAGTGTTATATCATGCGTAAGTAAGTTAGTTGTCATTCATTATCAAGGAACGAGACAACTCCTACTTCTTTTCTGTCTGATTTAATCACCTCATTAAAAGCTTCATGCATAGCTTAATAAAGTTATGGAAAAGTGAAACTGGAACTGCCAATTGTTTTGCTCTGTGCGGTATAGAATTTCCTATCCCAATTTCTTCTCAACTTGAGATCCTATTTCTCCTGGTTTGGAGAATCGATAAGTACTATCTACCCACCACATAATACTAACCACATAGCATTGAACTCCAGTTTATCACGTTTAATAAAAACGTGACGCAAATTATGGTTAATTGATTCAGTAGCAGTAAAGCTGCTCTGGAATCTAGATCGTATAGGATCCCCATATAATTGGTGTCTACCGTCCCGAGCCGTGAATTCCTGGAAAACGGGCATCGAATGACAACACAGAAGTCCGTCCAGAGTTCCCAGGAACTGTTTACTTTCCCATATATAGAGTAAGTTGTTGAAAGAGGAATTCGCCACCACGCCACGTTGTTTCATTTGAATAATGAAGCTATCCATGAATCATTCATGTATCGTATCAAACATACATCTTTCTCTGCAAAGTTGGCATGTTTGGTTGGTGAAAGTGGGAGAAAGTGCCTGCAAAATTTTGCACAAAGGCAGGCTACAATGTTCTCCATTCCATTTATGTATCTACCAACTAACCAACCACAGCCAGTGGAAAGTGCTCCAGTTGCAACTGGATCACTGAATGCGGTCTCTCTTGGGTGATGGCTAAATTCCTCTATTGGAGTGGAAATTAATTCAGTCCCCGGATGGAGAAAAAGGGTACACAAGGCAGCCAGTTTTCAGATTTAGAGCAAATTTAGCATATAGCAGTAACATGTCATATGGTAAATAGTCATCTCCAATTTTTATTCGCAACTTACCTCAACAAGTTCTTCCTTCGTAAAAGTCCAACCTTTTGGAGGAGATGTAAATTATTTGCATGTTGTCGAGGACATTTAAAATGAAATATCAGTAAATCAACCATTTTCACACATCAATGATTCTTACTTTATTTCTTCAAATTATTCCAAACAAAAGCAGCAACTTAATTAGTTGTGTAGATTGAAAATCACAGTTTTAATTAAAATCTCTGCATTCTCTCAAGAGAATTTATATACAGAACAGTAACACCTTTGGATATTGCAAACTCTTTGGTTAATTTTTAATCTTGTAAAATATTTTAATTACACACAATTCCTATTGTGAATAGGAGCAAAAAGTCCTAAGCACAAAAATGTTTTGGTAGAGATGTGTCATGCAAAATTGGGGAATTGAAACCTGTCCTAAAAATACGGGCAATATATGTTGGTAGACTTTTGTAAGCTATTTAAATACCCCTATTTACAAAGACTTAATATTTTTTTAAATTCTAACAACATGGCGATTAGTCAACGCTACGATACACATTTCTACGTTTTTTTGTAATTATTTTCAAATATTTCTTTCAGAAAATCAGTTCATTCATATCTTTTCACAGAATTGTTTTACTACTAAAATGTAAGATTCGTTTAATTGTTTACAACTATTAAATCTTAAATTTATTGGCGTATCATAACTTTGTCTGGTAGTCATTAATTTGATGTACGTAAAGATAGATATTACTAACAATATAATTATAATAATATGTTATGAGGGAGTTCTTGGTGACACACATATCTTAACTAATCAATCCCAGTAATTCTATTTCTAGCTACGATTCCCATACCTGACATGATACTCGTATTTCTAATTTGGACTTGATATAATTAGTATCCAGAGGTTTTACGTCATGGTTTGCGTCATATTCCAATTAAATACAGTAGACATTTTAGACCAAGAATCAAAACAAATATAAAATTGTGCAAATAAAAATTCCAAAAAGCCAAGCGCAACTTTCGCCAGGCATAAATTTATTAGGTCCTCGTCCTTCCTTCAATAGTACATATTTTTGTTATCTTTAATGAAAAATCGTCAGTACAAAAATTGTTATGGATTGGACAATTTGATACGTCTGTGGAAATAATCTCACCTGTCACTAATTGCAATGACTCGGTGGCCACTCTTAAGTTCAGACTCAGAACAATGAAACAATGATGATTTCTTGTGAAACATCGGATTCGTTCTGGAAAAGGAATCGGAGGAAAAATGGCTACATGCAGACTCAACTTTAGCAGCAGGGGCATTAGACATGATGAAGGGCACTAGGGAGGAATCTGACGATAATGACGAAGAAAAATTGTCTAATAAGTCCCAACCAGGAGTTTCCCTACCACCACTGGATGTGGAGGAAATGGAAGAAAGCAAAGGAAAAGGTTGCGAAGCACTGTTAATAATATTGGATCTATTTTCTACGACTCCACTAACAGCCGCAACATCTGCCACGTTTTTCGCCTTCTTGTTTCTGGGCCGAAAATCCTGAAGCTTTAGGGAGGTTCTGTTGTTCCGGGTGTGATTCTGATATGATATTTCCAAGATATAAACCCTTGAAGTTGACAGAATGAGACGGAGTTTCTCTTCTCGTAAAGCTGCGCCCAATCTCATGTCAACCTTGTCAGCGACACAAGCACTCTCATCTTCCTGCCGTCTTAGCTCAACACTGCTACAATTTTCCTTCCCAGTGGTCCTCGTTGGAGAAGATTCTTTTTTGCTGGGCTGAGGAATGTGGACTAGTTGGTGATTCTGAGAAGCTGGAAAATCTTCTTCGTTTTGGTTGGGATGAGTAGGTGGAGGAAGAAGGTAGCACAGATTTCGATTGAGGTTGCTGGTAACGAGGCAAGCTGTCACGACAAAGACGGCCATGGTGGTGACAAGTAGGAGACCAAGAGAGCCCAGAGGTCCGTGTCCACCTTCACTTCGGCTGCCGTGATACATTGCAGCTGGTTTCTCGCCTATGGTAATCAACACAATGATATCAACCAATTAGTTGTGACATTCACATTTTCATTAAGAGCAAGCCATGGGGTTGTAGTAGTTCTTACGCCAGGTCGAATAAGAGCTTATGTTTCAGAAATTTTTTGCAACAAAACGAGACAAGATTTACATCTGCCTACCTAAAAACGCCTCTGCCGTTGAGTGGCATATTTTTTCTCATACAGTCATCAAATACGTACAATTTTAAGTCTAAAACCTACATCACAAAAGTTTCTTAAAATAATCCCTTGCTAGTTTCTAATCAAACAAAAAAGCTCCTAGAATACTTGATTTAATTACCGGCGAGATTAATTTGTTTTCACGAAGTGAACAAAAAGTTTAACGATAGGGCTGATTCTTCCCTTGAAAGTAGTCGATGCATCATCAGCATCTTATGAAAAGTGAAGGATACAAAAAAACTTTGGTAATTGCAATTTGGTGCTTATTTTCAGAAAACAAATCGCATTATCCAATTCCTCGAAAACTTCAATTTAATGGGGACGCGGCTCTGCTCGTTAAAGTTGTTTTCTTTTTGAAAATGTTATTTTTTAAGCCGGAATATTTTTCAAGCAATCCTTATAATATGGAAACCTATCAATTTCATGTCAACTCACCATTCAATATGTGAACAGAAATGCTGGTTGGTTTAGCATTTGAAGGAACACAGCTATAATTCCCAGAATCCGTCTTCTTGGCATCCTGTATGGTTAAAATGCTCTTCTCCGAATCACTGTTGACCACAACACCTCGAACCACGTCGTAGTTGATCATTTTTTCGTTGTGGAACCAAAATACGTAAACCGGAGGCTCGGTGCTGTCCCTTAAAACGCACACTAGTTCAAACGTACTCCCACTCCGTACTGTGAAGGAAAACATGTAATTTTCAAATTGTAGTCTGTGCAATTTGTGGCTAAAAGTATAAAAATTGCGAAAGAGAAACACAAACCATGTTTATCAGGTTCCCCGAGGATTTCCGCTTTTGCCTCTGTAAAAAAAGAATTTTGGTTTATAAAAAATGCACAACAATGTTTTTCCATTTCATTAGTTCCAACTTTGGAGGAAAGGAAGAATACCGAAATACAGAAGCAGGGAAAAGGCAACCCTTCTGTTCTTTCTGGGAATAAAATTCGAAACAAACTTTGTGGCAGTGCAGACGCACCAGTGGCATGCAGTAGTTTTTAGTTGATGCCTGCAGTTTGTGAAGAAGAAAAGAAAGTTGAGAGAAAGTCGGTAGGGAAAAGTGCGATGGGATTCCCCATCAACTAAGCACAAAAGCAGGTTGGTTGGTGAACAGAAAAGGCTTATGCTTTTCACGTCATTCACTTGTCAAAATCCCGGTTGATCTAGATTAATTATAGTCGCATGCAATAAATTATGCACACATGGCTTGACTCTTTGTCCACCACAAATAAAAATTACAATAAGTTGCCACCTTCTTAATAATTTTGTGGTTCATAAATAACCTTTAACCTCATATATCTTGGGAGAGAGGAAAGGGAGAGAATAGCTTTTTGGAAAGTTCGTAACAATACATATTTTATGTTCACACACACGCACAATTTTATTTATTTTATACACACCCGCTGATAACTGAATAAAAGTTTGGCTGAATGGAATAGGGATAATCATTCACACTACTTTTTGGCACCATCACCGAGTTGTACAAGAAGTTTTCCGTCAGATATTCATGATTCATGCTATTTCAAGTTATTAACCAATAAGATGGATGCAAAATTCCAATCCTACGTTTGTTCAAATATCTAAATTAATAAACTACAATGTATTTAAACTGAGTCATTTACAGGTGTAAGCGAGAAATGCATTTTTAAGTACCAAGCCCCAGAAATACTCTTCACGTTATTTGGAAAATGGATGCAACTGGACTGGAGAAAAGTGAGAACGTAGGAAATTGGAAAGAGATTGACTGACTGGGCTCAATCCAATACAAGTGCGGTATCCTATGGAAAAGAGATCTGAGTGAAGGATCATTTAGGAGCTCTAATGGTTTTGCTAACCACTGAATAATTTATCACTTGTCGACTCCCTCTTTAAGACAAAACCACCCTCCTCCACTTCACGAGGCGGATAATTTCTCTGAGTGATTTCTTTACCACATGCTCTCACACTCCAGGGCCGACTAACTATCAGACACACAATCTTATGTGCAATTACCAGAACGTACATAACTATCTCTGGTGAGTGGGTAGAAGCTTGCACCGAATGGAAACTGTATTTAAGACCTAATAAATAATTATGCACGTACTTTCATGAAATAGCACCATTACTACACCACCCAATCGATATTTAACATCCCACCTTCTCCTTCGTCAAATAACTAGAAACTTTCCAGAAAAATTACTGACCTCGCCGCAATAAAAACCCGACGAATGGATTAAGTTGAGAAATGAGATGCGCCAACTATTTTGCATCTATCTGCATACATGCAGCTCACAAATTGCATTGACCCGAATTTGTTTTAATTTGCAGCTCCGAAATCTTTTCGTCTTGCCCACATTTTGCATTTTATTCCACTGCAATTGAATGCACACGCCCTTTTTATGTCCATACTCGTGGAAGGCATTTTACGCTCCTGGCACGAAAAGGAAATTCATTGCTCTCAAAGAGTTCTTGTAAAATCATTTCTGGGCCGAGGAACAGGCAAATGTTTACAGTTGATGGGGCAAGATTGAGCAGAAAGCTTCTAGTGAGATAAAACAGGAAATGTTGAGACTGACTGGCGAAAAGAAATGGGTTGGTGGGTTGTGCAGTTTCGCTAAAATATGTCTATTCCGACTGAATAAAGGATTTCAATTGTGGAGCAGTAGTCTTCTTAATGCATGTTGTGTCTGGGCACTCGCCCGAGCTTACGGCACTGTCGACAAATAGCGCAAATAATGAAATTTCTCTTTAATTGTGGAACTCGGTCTGTGTCAACTCTAATCTCATCTCATTAGTATAACCGTGCTATTCTTTCTACAACTTTCACTAGAATGAAAGGATTCTGTGAAAATTCTCTCACGGTTTCCCCAAACCAAACAAATGGTGTCTTTGTATCGTTGGAATGGAAATGGAGTTAAACTAATACAAGTCTTGTCAACTTTAGAACAAACGTAAAACTAGAACTATTGAATAATCATGTTTGGTTTGGAAATGTTTTACAACTTTGTTTGAAAAAATAACTTTCTCCATTTACTTTTACAATTAGTAAATCGAAAAGTAGTGGTTTTGGCGTGTGAAGTAAAGCCGATGTAAAGGGAAAAGAGAATTAAAACAAATATTGGACTAGTTACATATGTGGCAAGTTTGTGCAAATGCATAATGGGAAGAGTGGCAACCAAAAGACCTTGAAAACGGCACTTAATAACACTTCACATAATTAATTCATGAGCCTCGTATGTGTGCATCTGCGCCTCAGGCAAAATTAAAGGACGCCAAAGCTAAAGCCAACCTCGAAATATTTAACAGAGGAATAAGTATTGAGAAAGTCTCTGAAAAAGGTGAAGGTTATTCGTGGAATGCATAAACTTAAGTCTCGAGTAGAAAATGAATTTTATGTAACATTGCTACATGTCTATGGAACATGCCAAGTTAAGGTAAGATAGTAAATGTTGTCGGTGAGACGAAAAGTTGCAGATGGACGAGTTATTAAACACAATCCTCTTTCCCACTCCTGGAAATGAAACTCGGTTGGCTGAGCCTATTCCAGGAAGGCAAGTCAAGAGAATCTTACACCTTTAAAAGATCAAGCATACGTCGTGCTCAACTTTCTCAAAGAAACTTTATCCCATCATTTGTTGTATGTAGGATTCGGCTGAGTGAAGCGTAGAAATTTTGACTTCCACCATCAACAATCAAGCTTCTCATTATTCAAATCTTTTAATGTTAAATTACATTTCTAGCGATTACCAGACTACGGTCGGAGGTAGTGGAACACAACGCCAACGCCTACACAAAGTCTAAAGTTGTTTTCTTCAAAGTTCTTGATTGGACGAATAAAGTTTTGTACCAATTATTTCTTCAGGTAAAATAGCCCTCGTCTGCATTTGACTAACTCATTTACGTAAATCTGTCTAACAAAGCGACTTTTAAATTGAGAAAATTATCCTGGTTAATGGGTAAATTTTTACAACATTATGAAAATGTGTTGGTTGGTAATTTGTTTGGCAGTAGTAAAACTTGGAGCTGGGAGGGAGGGATGTCTTCAAATATTCGCAAAAGTTTAGAGAGCAGTAGAAATTGTGGAAATTAGAACTGCTTGCGAAGCCATTAGTAAGTAAACAGTGTTGGCAGTTTAATGTTTACAAAATGCAAAATAAAGGGAAATTACTTTTGGGCGAGACTTTGAAATTAGAGTTGGTAAATTAAAGGCTAATTTCGTTTTCTAAACAATGTGCTTGCTTTGTTTGAATGTACCACCCCTACTATCACCCACCGTGAATTTTGCTCAAAGTAAGTCAAGCCTAAAGCTAGTGTCGATTAGGTATAAATGGCAAAATAGCTTATCTTTCATGCAAGTAAACAAATACAAAACTGAGAGGGTTATCTGATACAGATTAGATAAAAGGGCACACCCATTTTTTGAAACTACATAGGTTTGGGTCGTTATATTAGTATAGTTATCACGAAATTACTTACCAACGACGCTCAAATGAACGAAAATGCTTGCAGGAGGATGAGCGGAGAGTTGGCATTCATAAACGCCTTCATCTGATTCCTTGATTGGTTTTATGTGTAGTTCCCAACTCTGTAAAATAAATGAGGAATGTTCAAATTTCTCACATTGATTTCGACACCAATCATATTCGAAAGCAACAATTAAACTGGCTTTTGAAATATATTTTAAAAAGGTATAAAAAAGGTGCACAAGCTGCACTCAATCTTGCTCATTCTAGTCATAACCTACAATGAGTACTTTCAGCTAGTAGGCATTTATAGTGCTGGATCAAATATGCTACGCATATTTTTATACCTGGCTCCTAGTCAGTCATGGTTTACGACCAGTATGAATTGACGTAATATTACAACAGGAAAAGGGGCATAAATAAGTTGTAAACTGGAATGAAAGGGTTGATATCGGCATAAAATCAACATGCAGCGAAACATATTCGCCAATGTTTCCTTTTATCCTGATTATATTTCGGACACTGACCAACAAAGCCGTGTCTGGTTTCGTTGTTGCCATCAAACAAAGTACTCGTTCCACTTACAACTCTTCTGGTCAGCATTAAAAATCGATTGGTCCAAAGTTCAAAGTTTTGCAAAATGATTTCAATACTTTGAAGAAGAAACTTAAAAGGAACTGGATGTCGCCACGTAAAGGTAACCTCGTTGACCTTTAATTGAAATTAAACTTTGAAACGTACCTGTGCAGCTCGATTATGAACAACCCAGAATCGAGCGTCATTACTATACGTCCCCATTCCAACCGTCAACAAGGTGTAGTCCCGTCGGCGGATCCAGGACGCCTGTGAAATTAAAACAAACATTATAAATAAAAGACTTGTTTATTATGACATGACCCAATTTCGATACTGACACAAAAATTGAGAATTTTGAGAGCTACGCGTATTGAAACTGATGCTTAAAGATTTGAAGTTTTGGATGCACAAGCAATTCACATTTTACTTTCGTTATCGAAGAAATTGTCAGTTAGTTGTTTTTCAGAGGACAAATGGATCTGTTTACTCACTCCTTAAGACGTTTCAAGGGCTAGTAACTTATTGCTAGTGCACGCGACACCACAAACAGCAGTATTTGATGTTTTTAATGAAATATTCCTTTCTCGTTTGATAAGCATCGATATTGTTTTATGGATTTTGTTTGAAGTTTATTGCAATAGTTGACCTTATAATCCGTTACATGGTACTTTCATCTCAAAGTGGAAAACATTGTGTTTCTTTTTCTTTCTTTTTTCTGCATAAGAAGAAAGGTTAGGTGAAGGTTATCACATAATCCAATCAAATCCAGATATTACAGTGTAACCCTAAATGCCACGATAGAGTTTTGTGAGGTAAGTAAACGAGCAAATTGGTTACACGAGAGCTAAATAAAGAAGCACGAGAACCAACACACACAATAAAATAATAAAGTCGTGAATGAAGATAAAAGTGTGTAGGCGAGGGACAAAAAGTATTGAGCAAAAATCTTTTTTCCTTTGATTACACGACAGGACAAGAAAGCTAGGAACCGGAAATGTGTGCAGACCACGGTAGCAATATTGCAACATTAGCTTTTTGTTGTGTTTTAACATCACACTGTCCTTAAATCAAGTTAGCGGACTGTGTCTACATCATGGTACACAAATCAACTGAACTGCACGGAAAAGACATTGTATTGGGAATCAACACACCCAAACAATAAATATTTTCTAAAAAAACAAGTCCATTAAACCTGCAGAAGTTCCAGAAATTAGTGTAACGTACGCACTAACTCACATTAAAAGTTTCCATAATAGAAACCAGATCTAGTTCGTAATAGAAATAATTAATTGGAGGAAGCAAGCGTAAAGTATTTTATTTAAGAGCTCTGAATTAGAGAAAGCTAACCAGTTGGGAAAGTTGTAAATGAACAAAGACTTGGAACAAGTTAGTTGGACCAAGTTTGCGAGTCTTGTTGTACAATGTAGACGAGTTAGAAGAAAGTGTGCCATGATGAGATGCCAAAAAGGAAGCAGTGGCACGAGAGAAGACTGGGTTTCATTTTCATTAGAATCCGAAAATTCATGAGGACCTTCCTTTCCCCTATATTTCTTATTAAGTTGATACATTTCACTAATGCATTAATTTTGTCCTGCCATCCTCATCCCGCCTCCCTTTCTCTCTTGTCTTGATGTTTCATGTGTTCATTTCTAGTTCACCCTTTCTTCCCGAATGCTCCAACAATTTGCATCAATTCATTTCCTGAAAAAGGAAGGCATCATGGTCTCAGTTAATTAAGACGTTCTACTGACTTCCTTCCTCTTTTGCAATTGGGACAACAAAACAACACAGTTTCTAGAATCATGCCTTACTCAAATTTAGCCCCGTTTGCTTCATGTTACATTCCGGTACAATTTCTAAGGATTCGTTGAATACCAAAATGGAGTAGTAGCGTACCTCTTGAATAGGGCACTACTAACATTTCCAGTTTCGTTTATTTATTAGAGATGAGCCTGAGGAAGAGAGCTAAGAATGGAATTGTTGCTTAATTTCAGATCACAAGAATTATCATCTTGAAAGCTGACCTTTGACGTATTGCCGCTTCAGTGATCTTACTCAAGATTTGATTAGGATCCTCTCTTATTCCTAATCCTCTTAAGGAATCGAGCACCTCCTGCTTTTATCTCGACGAGGAAGAAAGTAAGCATTGTGGCGATACAGATAGTAGTAAAGGTGATAAAGAAGTCTCATAGGGAAGACTGGGTAGAAGAGCTAAAATTTGAATTGTCACATCAAAATTCAAAAAGTTTTTGAGATTCATTAAAAATCTGTCAGCCGAGTAAGTTACTTGGTAGTTGAGTTCTCTTGCTTTGGAAGGAGACCACTGCTGTGTACAAGGGGAAGTTATTTTGTTATGTTCCCTATTTTCTGTAAAAGTAACTGTATTTTGTTGAGGATCTAATATTCACCAGGTGAACTTTCTCCTTCTTCACACTTGTCACAAACGATTTCAAAAGTTTAATAAATTCTCCAAGTTGGTGATATAAATAAAAAGCAGTGTCTATCTTTATTTACACAGCCCAACCAACCTCACTAAGGGCTGTCACAGTCTAGTTGTTTCATATCAACGCATATTATTAAACTTGTTTGGACGTGAAATTATGGAGATGTCAGCCTTTGTTACATCAACTTTCACCGTGTTTCTGGTTTGTGTAACTTTCCACCTACTCAGGCATGAAGGACCACATGATATTTCTCAATCCAGCTAGCTCCCAGTCAACCACAGTCAGTTAAATAACACGGAAACTCATGTTTCCTAAATGGATGGGAGTAGGTACCCTATTTTTACTCGGTGTTACTTACAAACCACGTTTTCCACTGCCGTGTAGATATTTATCTCACAAATTGATTAGTAGAAAAATATATCACGATATCTGCTCCGTTCTTGATGTGATGATATGGGGCAATTTTTTGATCCAACAACCGCTGTGAATGTTGGATACCTGGAAATAGATTAATCTCCGATGTCTGTGTCTGGACGAGTGTTGAGTTTCAATAGAAATGGGAAACACAAAAGGAATAAAAATGTTGCATAGCGTGCCAGCAATCAATTAGATCGAATAGATGTGTAGATTGACTTAGTTGCACCACCACTGATGGTGGCGGAAATCTCGTTCTCTGCTCATTTTTTATTGGCCAGGGTGAAATTCCAGTGCAATTGCATGTCACTCGTAATTTATTGTTGCCTGGTTGGTTCCAAACTCGGACAATCTTGTTCCAAATGTCCGCACACAAGAGGCCAACAATGGATTGATATTTATTCTCAATTTGTTCCACAGCATGGAACAATTAAACTTTTACTGGATGTGGGTTAGCGTTAACCTTTATTTTTTCTGTTCCAATTCCACTTTAACCTTTCTCCATTGAACCACACATTTGTAGGATTTACTTTTATCGCAAACGAGAAATAAATTTTTCTAGCAAATCCTTTCTAACAATCGTAAAGTCCTTGGAAAAAGAGAAAATTATGTAACTGATCCAAGCTGCGTTATCAGATTGAAGCAACATCCCATGAAGAGATAAGTATCTTTTTGGTTCAAGAACTACTATCATTAAAACCTAATGACTCGAATTTACTACCCAGATATGCTTACACGAATGAACACAAGGCGAGGCATTGCAATCTGATAAAGTAAACGGGAAAGAAACATTACGATTACCTAGATTCCTGGTACAAGTGCGAATGCAATGCTACATTGCATTCGTACATCATTGTCACTCTACTTCATTTGCTTTGTTGTACACGTGCAAATATTGGACATGTGAGTAATGCGGATGTGAATAAAGCGACTGGTTTTAATCAGCCTGCAGCCATGAGCCAAACAGCAAATGGAATAGGATTTGGTAAATCTGATGAGTTTAACACGGCACCTGGACTAAATTCCGGGTAGAGTCATGTTGGCATACAATCCATAATGCGCCGTATTTCAGAAAATTAGTTGGCGACTTTCACTCTTCTCCACACTCTACAAAACCAAAACCGTTTCTTCACGAGACATTTAACTTTACGCTACATTGTTCGCATCCAAGTTAAAGCAGTCCCTGCTCTGTTTGTTCCTTTGAGTAAATGGGATTCAAGAATCCCAAATCCTGAGCCAAATAGATGAAATGTTATTAGGAATTGAGCGGAGAGAGAGAAAAGTAGGATCGAAAATGTAATCGATACCATCGGTGATGGATGTGTTTACTTGCGATTTAGTTGCAGAGAAATATCCTAGAATTCATTGGAACTACTGGATTCCCATTGTTCTACACTACTTAATAATGGAGAAAGCGAGAACAAAGGCGGATTTCACGAGCAAATAAATTCCTTCGTCTTACAAAATGAAACGGGATTTGATTTGAACTGGAGCGGATTCCAAGTGGAACAGAATGAATGCAGTTACAAACTACAATTCAATAAATACTTAGTTCAGAGATTAATATATTAAAGTTTTGTCATCTCCTTGTAACAACACAACTGACCCAGAAAGGAGTTGTAGTGGGAACGAACGAAGGGAAACTAAAGTCGAAATTAATCTTAAGTCTAAAGCCACAAATCAGCCTTTGCGGGGAACAACATCTAATTATAATCGTTGTGGCCCACAATATTGGTCGTATACTTGAGTCGAGATTGAGTTGCATATTTGGAGCAGGGAAACAAATATGGGTGAAAGCAAAGAGAAGACAAAAGAAAGCTATCAATCGATCGATAGACATCAATTTTTGGCGTGTTATATATAAGGCACAACTATAAGTAACACTTGGAGTATTACTTAAGCTCTGAAGTTGAGTCGGGATCATCATCAATATTGGAGAGACAGACAAGGCAGGAAGGAGATTACCAGCCGTGATAATAACTGCAGATGGAAGGATGAGCCGTGCAGACCGCAGACCTGGAGGGCAGCACAGCCACGACTTTTCCTAGAAAATTGTGGATGGTTGTTAATGTCCGACGTGGTTGAGGACGTACATCGCCAAGGACAGGGAAGGTTGCATAAGAACAATCCACTCTAACCTCATCTATACACGACACCCAACGGTCTAGACCTTGCTGACTATCTATATTCCTTTATCACAGTGGTAGCTATGTAGTGGCACCACACCACTTGCACTTGCTCCACTAATTCCCTACCTCCGCCAATTTCCAACAGACCAGGAAAAAATGCCATTGTGACAAAGATAGCAATCAGAGTGGATGGTCACAGAAGCCGTAGTCGTGTGACACAGTATCTTGGCTAGATATTGGTCGATTGGTTGGTTTCCCAGAGATGGTTGGACCTGGATTTGGCTGGATGAAGATGAAACGAATGGACGGACTGGTTTTTCTCTGCTTACTGTGGGTGAAGTGACCTAGATTTCACTCACCAAAGTCAGCCAATTCAAGTTTTTCAAGCCAAGAGAACAGCGTACTTGAAACTTTGGAAGAATGAAGCAAGTGGGTTATAAGGATTAGCAAAAAGCCTTTTTGTGATAACACAATGCCATTACATGGACCCACTTTAGCCGACCTTTTAAGCAACAATGACAGTTGACAATAATTAAAGTCTAATTGGATGGTCTAGTTGGCCTCCAGGAAAGTTTGTTGGGCTCAATTTTAAACTCAGTGACAAGAAATATTTCAAGTAGATAGAGGATCGGAAGCTAAATGTATGTCCTTGAGTAAAATGGGGCCTCTTGTTTTCTACCGGATCTAAATTGGACTCCTGCAGCAATAAGTCTCCTTGCTTGTGAAAGGAGATTACTATTATTTTTATAATTCATTGTTAGTCTGTTAGCACAGGACTATCGTGAATCTGGTTGCTAGTTGAAAAAAGCTGTCGTTACTTCAAAACTAACCAATTAATTCATTATTGAACTATTGAGCATGTTATGCGTTCATGAACCACACTGACAAAAAAGTGCACGCGTATTTTTAACACATGCGTAAACATTTGAAAAACGAAGCTGTGGTTTCTTTAGTACCAGCAGTTGTACCTAATAATCAACCACATTCACAGAAACTTTGTGAGCTGTTTAGATTTTTTCTGGTCATTTTCTTCATATACTGCACAGTGCAGTAATGGCTTACATCCAGTAATTCCACCATTACAGTTTATTGACAATAACACAAAATCTCGACCAGAAATATCATTTTCTTGACTAAAGTAATTTTCCGTTCACATTTGTGTCCTACCGTTTTGTTGTCTCCAAAGTGAAACACGCCAACAGACTTGGATCCATTCTGAGGGTCGGATATTGGTTTGAAGTGCATATCAAAGTAGCACTTATCCCATCCGTTATCCATACCTCACGTTACTTTTCACATAGTGAAAGAAAAACTATCGCAAATATTTCTCTTTGCTACCAGTTGGAAATCAATTTCTACAAACACGCCTGGATCATTCATTCCTGATTCACATACTCCTAACCCATGCAAACCATGGCGTACAATAATCCAGACCGGTGGAACAGACCACGGCCACAAACACAACTCACTCACTCCAAGCAATACTGGGTGGTAAGTAAGACAGAAATGGAAAGTTGTTAGAAACGGAGAAATTCTCTGGAATAGAGTGAACATTAGTGGTTTGGAAATTCATAAACATTAGAATTTATTATCCCAGCCTAATGGCGATGGCGTGAAGGCGAGGCATGATTCATGAGAATAGTTCTTTGGTTTTTGGTTCAAACCTTCCCAAAAATTTAGCAAACTCACTCATGCTGCAATCCATTTCATTCCTACAAACAAACAAACAAGGAAAGTCTACGCCATGGCTCTACATTCCATCCCAATCTAATTCACACCATCAAGCAAAACCACTCGGTGCTGCTGCTGGCTATACTTTACTACATCTTACTCAAATACCAGAGCAAAATGGAGGAAGAGAAAAGAAGTATATTGCTATACCAGTTAGTCATCTATATCGGAGATGAAATTGCTGTGGTACATTCATTTCAGTTCCATTTGAACATCTCGCTGTAGGTATGGTTCTTGCCATGGTTTATCTTATCCCATAATATATCTATTTGCCTATTTCCTCCCCATTTCTCACTTTCAAATGGCCATTTCTTTCATTTCCTTTCTTCTCGATTTGTATTTTTCCTCAGTGCCAAACTCGCACAACCAATTTCACTCAGGTATCGATGTATGTTGGCAGTAATGGTATGGCTGCCATATCATGGAACTAGTGAAGGAAAGTCTCATTCCCAGAATAATGCCACGTTACCCAGTACAATACTTGAGTCAGGTAATGGAACCTTGGTTTCCTGAAACCTTTCACATTCAGTGTCGTTACTCTCTAATGCTACTTCTCAAGTTACACTTTGCTTCACATCAGTGAAAACTTTTCTACCTAGGTTTTTTCACGGAGAGAAAATTACATTATTATAAATCCATTCGATGCCTTATTTTCAAAATGTGTGGTTTTTGTTGTTTTGATTCTCTCCCTGATAATATCCTATAGACATTCCTGTCCGCAGTTGGCTGTGTCATGGCATTGTCAGAATTTTCAAAAATATAAGTTGTGTACTCACCACTCCGCTGCCCAGATTTCGGACAGCACAAGGAAGATACGTTTCACTGCCTGTTTGTGCTGTAATAATGGTTGAATTTTCCGTGAAAAATAAAGCTTCACTCTTGTTCAGTGTCCGTGGGGGAGAAAGTGTGTTTTCTTCTGGAGGTTGAGTATGTTTTTCGTTTCGATAACTTCTCTGGGAACGATGGGTGTAGTGATGATGTCCTTCATGGGCGTGATTACCTGCATTAAAAAAAATTAATTATAAGTTTTTTCAAGTGCGAACGTTATCTTTTAGAAAATTAAAAAGTATCACTTTTCATTAGTTGGGAAAATATCGCAGATCAGGTTGCGCTGCTTATTTGTGTACATTAAATACCCTACAAATTTCACCAACTAAACGAGCTTAATCGTAATCGCTTTTTCTATTAGCCACAGTAATTCTATTCCACAAACAGCTCTGGTTGGGCGTATAGTCATATAGGGCAGTTCTAATGGTACTCAAGAGTAGAAGGAGCGCAACGTTAATTCCATTACCTCCAATTAATTTAGAGAAAGCTTGGAAAATAGCGAGTTGGCCAGAGAAGCGTTTACCTTAATGCTTCATTGCCTCATAACTTGTCATTTCCCTACGGCATGAAAACTTTGCCTTTATAAAAACCTCATCCTTTTGGCTACTCAATTTTTCTTGGGCTTACTTATCAAAACTTTCTGCTTCGTGCAGAATTGTCTCACAGTTCAGCATAAAAATACTCCTTGGGCGTGGGCAGATAAAGAAATTAAATTCCAAGTATTTTCTTTGTAAATCAATAATTATTATCCATGAGTAAAGTTTACTTTTTGCGAAATTTTGTTTTCACAAAGGCAAGGGACAACAAAGAAGATTTATTTTATCGATGTGCACATAATTATACAAAGGAAAAAAGACCAAAGAAAAATTTGCAAATTACAGATAAAAGAAAGTTAGCCTAGGCGTGGGCGAAGTTGGTAATGAGTCGTAATTTTATTGATATTTAATAAACTGGAGCATATTATAACAACGGGTGAGCATAATTGCAGATCTTCCCCAGTAAAAATTTGGTTGAACTCAGCACCATTTAAGCGTCCTGCTGGGACGGAAGTTGAATGGAGGCCAAAATAATAATGCCACGCCATATTCTCATATGGCCAAAGTTTTAATTATTAAAAGTTAAAAGTCGTGATGCATGGCTCTAGTTTGGGTGAAAGGAAAGAAAGTCGGGTAGCTGGTTGCTTACTTGCTCNAAAGGAAAGAAAGTCGGGTAGCTGGTTGCTTACTTGCTCTCAAGCACAACTTTGGTCTTTAATTTTCCAGTTTGAAATGTCCGATAGACATTCCTCGGTTAGAACTTTGTTCCCGTGTCTCCCAAAGAAAGAAAGTACAAAAGCAACGCCCCTGTTTGAATAATTTATCAATAATTTGCGCCGCTGGTCACCAATTACTGCTGGGTGCAGTCGGAGGGGGTAAAAGAATATGGTTCTGGCAGTTACCGCTGATTTAATGATCTCTATTAGTCTACCTTCCTACACGACAACTTTTTCTGGGTTCATATAATTTTTGTATGAGTGTCTCCTTACAAAGTCAAAAGTTGAAGTAGTCCTCAAGTGCTAAACTGGTGAAGTAAAGTTCCCAGGTGAGTGTCTCCTTACAAAGTCAAAAGTTGAAGTAGTCCTCAAGTGCTAAACTGGTGAAGTAAAGTTCCCACGAAGTGGGGTAAAGTTACTGGGGAATAAAATGGTAAATAGAGAAATACCTATGCACCAGATGTAGTTATACTTCAGTGCTAGTAACATTTAACAGCCAAATTAGATTGAGGAAAGCACACACAAACCATAGCATTTTTGTACCAAAAGTGTAAATTTTGTGGGAAAAGTTATGAAATGAAACATTTTCCATTTCATCCTTAATCCACATATCTAGCAAAAAGTTTGGCTGATGTCAATAGGTAAAAATTCAGGTCTGGCTTCGCCTTTGACTTTTTTTCGGATGCAACTCGATAAAAATTTTGGTTTCCATATTGTCTTTTGAACACGTCCTTAAGAAATGAAACATTTTCCATTTCATCCTTAATCCACATATCTAGCAAAAAGTTTGGCTGATGTCAATAGGTAAAAATTCAGGTCTGGCTTCGCCTTTGACTTTTAAAACCCGTTTCTGAATCTCGACACAAACAAAATCAATTGGGATGTTTGTCCTTTGCTCGAGTCTCTCCTCGCAGAGAAACTTACTGAGTTTTAGTTTAGGTTGGGTAACCACCCACGACCACCAAATCTACGACAAACTTTGGCAAAACTTTTATAAAAAAATTGTGACCAAATTGACGCTACTGTAGGAAGTACTTGAAAAACTAGCCGTCTTACTAGGACTCTAGCCATTAAGAGTAAACTCGTTATCGGCATCCTCATCCTAGTTTGGTGGGTGTTCTATAACCCAACAAATATTTCAAGCACGTTTTATCTAGAGTTACAGCCGCCACCTTGATTTACCATCAACATCTCCACCTTCGTTATAGAGCCAGTATTCAATACCACGTGCCTTCTTTTAGCACTGGGACACAGCATTTATATCAACACCACAAAACTGTCAAGTGACATTTTGCACCCAACGTGACACTCTTCGACTCTTCCTTGCCAACGTGCAGGCTGGAATCATTCAATGGTGTTGTGTTAAAGGGTCAGACTCGTGTAAGAAATTTCCAGAGGACTTTCTCCACACTTGTCGCCTAACCTCGTCATTATCCTGTATTCGCTTAACACCATCCAATCACACCCATCAAGTCTACAACTACTTTTACACGCCTAAGTAGACGTTTTGATGCAACGCGACTATAAAATCCACGATGAATAGTCTAATAGAACAAGTTAAAATAAGCCTAAAGGCTCGTGCGGCTAGTAGTTTCGTGTCGCCATGTGACGTGACGCATTGTACACTATCCGCCAGGATCAAGCTGAAGGGAATCGAATTCGCAAGGATGGAAAGCAGTGAGAAAGTCGTATTGGTTATAGTACAACAGAGGAAAGAGTGCATTCTATCGCATGGAGGATGGTCATTTTAAATGCTGATCATGTGCTTCTTAACACACATCACATAGCATAACTTACAGCTTCGATTGCTACCAAGAGACATCAGCCAAACCACCAGCAGAATATTGATGTCACAGATACTACCGACCCAATTTCTCACAAAAAGTTTGTCTTTCTTCTTTCCCATTCCCTGACTTCTGTCCGTTGTCTCTGCCCTTTATTCCCTACCCGTCCGTTCTCACTATTCTACCCGGAATGAAATTGGGTTGTCTTTGTGAGACTTGTGAGTTTCGTAGGCTGTCGATGGTTTGGTGGTTGTACTTATCAACACAATGTGATAACATTCGCAAACTCGTTTTCATGTAAGATATCGAAACTCGGGGAGAATTGGCGGTAGTATAGCACATGCAATTGACTGTTGGAATTGGTGTTTGGTGTTATACACGATCGCCTCCATTGTGCTTTACAATAAACCAAGTAGGAAAGAATGTTGTACATGGACATTCTTCCAGCAAACGGGGTTCGACCCATTTCTTCTTCAATCACCATTATCAGAGCGAAACCCTTAGGCATGAATCCTATTTCTAACTCATTGTGTAAGTCCCGCTGCTTGTATTATAATAACTAACCTTTCTCTATAAGCAGTCGAGCCAAACAGGACAAGGACAGAGATATCTAAAGGACGGAGATTGGATCGCTGGCGCAGACTTTTTCATCAGATTAACTGACCAGGACGACCCACCAACCACTGAACCAAATTTAGTTATTTTATTCCTCCAATGCAATACATGGCAAAGTATATGGCTCGTTATCTGGCTCGACTCATGCATGGTAAAAAGGTTATTCAAATTCGGGAAGCGTGATCTGAAACCGCATGCAAAATTTGAACAGTATTTTATTTCACCTTTCACCAAATTGCGGTGTGGGCCCTCAATCTTGACAAGAGCACCTCCAGTGGTGATGAGGGCAATGAATAAAGCATCAGTATCGATTTGAACGTAAAATATTTGGAATGGTTTCTGTATGCAAAGTAATCTTATCAGGTGGTTTGAATGCTTCATTACTTTTTTTATCAAAAAGTAGTAAAAATTCACCACCAACTTAAATTGGAACATTTTGATACCTTGTTGCTTAAATACGACTATACTCTAATGACACCGTGGGAAGAAAATTAGGAGGAAAGTTTGTTAAAAGAAAAAAAGCTGAGTCAACCAATTCCTCCGATAATTCGACAGAAATGCAGTCAAGTCGATAGAAAAAGTTTATTTTCCCATGAATAACGTACCAAGAAACAAACCAAACAGCGGAAAGTTTTAAGTAACAAGAAAGCAATGCATCATTCGGAAGGTTGACTGAAAGAGAAGTTGAGAGAAATATTTTTGTCTGTTTGCAGACGGAAAGGGAAAAGTTTGCTCAAAAGATAAGGAACAATATTGTCTTATCCAGAACTGCACAATGCCAGGCTTACAAAAAGGATGGATAGTTTCCGTGAAGGGAACCTTGTGCTACATCTTGGCAGTAACCACAGCACATTTATTTCTTCCCGTGATATACAGACCCAAAAGTCAAATACTTGCTCTAAACAAAATTAACTTTCACCTTTATATTTTTTTTTACTTCCGCCTCCGCCCTCAATTCTTCTCTGCTTCGGGACTGGTTTCTCAATTTATTAATTGAATTTTGGGCATTTCAATTCAAGACTAAGCCTTGTTGATTTTTCTTGTCGTGCACTTTCCTACATTTCATTATTGAATAAAGAGTTTTCTCCAATGAATGAATTTCGGTAATTATTATTGATATAAGAACATAAAAGAAATAAAAGAAAGAATCGGCGTCATCTCTTTTTGCCAAATGTCCTAAACTTAAGTAGGTGAGCTGGTTATATGGGCCGAGTCTCATTGTATTTGTATTATATTATTACAACATCCAATTTAATGCCAACTTTATCCATTTGAAGACTGGAATAAAGCAGATCATTAATTCAAAAGGTTATATCGTAGGATTTTAGCACTTTTCGGGAATGGTTTTATTGTAATTTTATGACACATTTTCTCTCAAAACTTCTCAAAGCAGCCCAACCTTCCACCCAAGTGCTATAAGTGTCATTTATTTGAAATACCAAACAAATTTCATTTGCTCCGAGTTCCATCCAAACCAGATCCACTTCCCAGGCCTAGCCCAGCTCAACCCAGAGAAGTCATCCAAAGGACCTTCATTTACTGGTGGCAACAGTTTTCACAGTTCTCTCAAATAAAATGGAATGAAATCTTTTCTTGTAACATGTGGATTTTCTTGGAGGCATGAGCTAACATTCAAATATGCAATAGTCACAAGTATACTAGTGGTAACTTGCCGTCTCATATCTGGCTCTGAATTTCTCATCCGTAGAAAATGCCTCTCTTCTGCAAAAGACACTTGGGAATGAAGTTGATATTAATAGCCACTCAGACTCTGCTGCTTCTCCAATTAATTATTGCCTTGAGCAAATTACTCACTAAACTACCAAAAATTTAAATTTAATGCCTCAAATTAATCTAATGGCCTTGACTGAGTGTAGCTAGTTGGCTCTAAAAACCAAGGTTAAAACAACATAAAAATAAACGATTAACAACCAACCACCACAATTTGAGACATAGTTGAGTGGAAGATTAAATTATATTGCATCATGGAATGGTGAGAGGAGGAGGATAAGAGTTTTACCCATCCGGTCCTTGTTCAGTTCTCATTCCTTCTTCTTGTCAGGGTGGAAAAGGGGTGAATAAATAAAAGAAAAGCTAAAGAATCACAAGAGATTTATTCAAATGATCCACTACAAAACATCCGGACAGTTGAAGCCACTTTTCCTCCCATTTGAATATGGAGGACGGGGGGCTCTCAGCAGACGTTGAAATATTGAACTGGAACTGCTTTTGAACTATTCTCATCGATCAAGTGAGGACGTTGCTGGAGTTTCCTGCGTTTTGGACTAACGATTCAAAAACAGCCCTGTCACACGAATTTTGTTCAACAAAGATTTCCAACGGCTCTGACTTTTACCCAAAACTTTTGGGCCAAAAGTCCGTCTGACCCGACCTACATAGTGTCCAGCTCTTTCACTGCCCAGCATATTTTCTTTTCCACATTGCAAACAAAATATACTTTTATTAAATATAATAATTTTGAAAACCTTTTTTTTGTAGACAAAATATAAACCAGTCCAATTTTTGTTCACTGTTCCGCTTCCGTTTGTTACAAAGCAAAAGAAAACTGATTAAGGTAAAGAAACGTCATACATGATTTATCATTCTTTGACCGAACTGCGGTTCTTTGCTCTTGATTGTTTTTGCGGATGACTGTCACACAAAGAGTTTCGTCAATCAAGAAATTGGCTTAGGGCAGTTACCGTATTAAGAGAAATGTTTATGGGTGGGGTTGTGAAAGCATGCATTCATTTTTTATGGTGTGCTTCGTTAAGTAAGAAAACTACATAATCAGAAACTATGGACAAATGTATTAGCTTAGGCGACTTTATTAACTTAACGGCACTATACACGCCCCCTGTCACTCTAGTTCATTCTGTGGTAAAAAGAAATCGACCAAGTAAATAAATACGCTACTTCAGAACACAACCCGTGACTATAAACAGAAAGGAATGAACTGCATGGCAGTCATCTTGGCTTCGGAGAAACTAAAGTTGACTTGTGTTTTAGAGAGGTAACAATTCTATAGGACTTACTCTCTTATGTTGGTTACCACTGTTAGTTCATTCTGTGGTAAAAAGAAATCGACCAAGTAAATAAATACGCTACTTCAGAACACAACCCGTGACTATAAACAGAAAGGAATGAACTGCATGGCAGTCATCTTGGCTTCAGAGAAACTAAAGTTGACTTGTGTTTTAGAGAGGTAGCAATTCTATAGGACTTACTCTTATGTTGGTTACCACTGTTATCCAAACGAGTTATAATTATGCCTGCTGCTGCCATGTTTTATGTATGTGGGCCAAAATTGTTTTGCAACTCGGAATGAGTGACATGAAAGTGACACTTGACAGGTATCCCGTATGCAGCAGTTATTGACGTAAGCTCAAGTAGTACTTTGTGCATGTATACCATTCTAAAGGAGAATGAAATATACTAAATTATGCTAATTTCTATTGAGACAACAGTTTTATTTGAAATGCACCTGTCAATTACATTCAAAATATGATAACACAAAACTCAAATTATTTCTCGAATATACAACTCATAATTACGACATTTTAACGAAGAGGAATAACTTATAAATAGCACAACATCATAAATTGTTGGGAGAATATTTCATGAGATACGATAATCAACAAAAAATTAATAGCAGTATGCGTCTTTATTATTGTTTTCTAAAAACCATTCCAAGTTTCCGAGAAAATCCATAAAATAAAAAGTTAT
>JAAXNX010000701.1:0-24186 GCA_036491905.1 Folsomia manolachei | reverse complement strand
CAGTTTCGAACCAGCTTTCCTCACAATGCCGAAAAGAGGAGGAACTTTTCAGAGAGGATTGCCAACCTATTTCCAAATGGTGGAACACGGATGGAGGAGGTGGGTGGATCAACCGCCGTGGTAGATAAGGGCATAGAAGACATTGATCTTGATGAAAATCCGTAAATTACAATGGTTACTCAAGATTGTGGTCTGATTATGCCTTACTTATCTACGAAAGGATGTGATCCAAGAAGTGATTACCACACGCTTATACTAATAGTCATTTGGTTTGTGATTAAAATTCGGGTGTCATATTTGTATTGTAATAAATTTTTGGATTTTTGTCGACGAAATTTTCATTAGTAGTTTTGTTGAGTCCGTTTTCACAAAAGTGGTAAGGAAATTGAAATACCTTCTTTTCTACGATAAATTGTCCACAGTCGCAATTAACTTATAAATGTGTGACATGAAACTAAGTTTTATACAAATTCGTGTGTAATCTATTTGATGCGGCTAAGATGAAAATTGGGTTGTGCGGATAAAACCAATAATCGATAAGCTTAACAGTTCCCCGAACATAATTTCATTAAATAATATTGGCACCTGCTTTCTTGACGTTATCTCCGAGGCATCTGGTGTTTTTGTTTTCACTGAACTGAAACATTCCCAAGAACCGGAAAATATTTGTGTCAATGCCAATGACGGATGCATTCAGGCTAATCATTCAACTCCAGGCAAATCTCACATGCTTTGTTTTGTTAGTATTTGCATGATTACTTCCGCCTACACAAAATTTGACATTGACCACATTCTGGACCATGTCTGTATGTCAGGATGAAATGTATATAATCCTGTTGTGCCCATTTTACGGGTTCAGAAAGTAGTTGGACCATCGAGATCTAACAAGTAATACGTCGTTCCCTGGACGGTCAAAAGAATAAAGAACTGGCATCAATTAAAATATGGCAAACGATAGCGTTGAAGTGCCTTGGTGGGTAAGTAATACAACCTTATTATTCCACACACCTCCGAAATTCTCAAGTAATAATATTTTCAGAACGGTACATCTCTTAACCCTGCCTACGTGGGTGCGGAGTTATCCGTCGGAGTTTTGGCAATTCTTGGAAATGCCACAGTTATCATTTCCTTCATTCGGGTTTCCAGTCTGAGAAATCACAGAAACTATTTCATAATGTCACTGGCCATTGCAGATCTTTTCGTAAGTGATCATTATAACATTTTGTGTGAATACGAAAGATATTCATTTTTTATGAAAATTTAGATGGGACTCGTTAATAGCCCACTTAACATCATCGTGAGTATTGGACTTCCTAGAAACTTGTTTGGTTGCCTGTTATGTCTGTCTTTGATTGAAGTCCCACTTCACGGTTCCTTATTTTCCTTTCTTCTAATAACAACGGATCGATTGTGGGCAATTGCTTGGCCGTACTCGTATGAAAAACGGATGAGGAAAAAATTGGCTTTGAGTAAGTTTCGTAATGTATTGAAAATTAAGCAAATTTTTTTGTAATTCTACTGATTTCTGTTCTTTAGAGTTATGCTGTAGCGCCTGGACATTGGCGACTTTAATCGCGTCCGTGCCATTGATGGGTTGGTATAGCCGTGAGGGCTGGAAATCGGCTGGGGCGTGTTTTTACCGACAAATTCAGACCAACTATCGACTCGTCTTTAGTCAAGGAATCATTGTTCTGGTGGGGCTAGCCATTGTTTTTGTGGTGTACGCCTACATGTATCGCTCAATAGTGAAACAGGTAATAAAAATAAAATACGAAATGTCCTATCCTACGGTTAATAATATGTCGGTATAATTCCAGGTAAGGAGAGACCAAGCGGTGTCCATCACGGAAAGACGGGACTCGAACTGCAGTGCGACAGAATGTCATATCATTTCTATGAAATTGTTGTACGACGCAAAATATGCAGTAACTGTTGGAAAGATTGTGATAATCTTTATGGTGAGTTTCAAATTAGTTACGAGGACATTGAGGTCGAAATCTGAAGTAATTTTGAACATGCATCCAGATTTGCCAACTACCCCTGGCTTCAATTTTTTGGATTCGGGCATATATGCCAAAAGAAATTGTCAGCAAGATCCCAATAAGCTTATCAACATATGCATTAATACTATTACATGCAAATTCAGCCATAAATCCTTTGCTGTACGCGTTTCACTTGTCGGAATTTAGATCAGCAATGAAAAATACTTTATATTTTTGCAAACGAGTGGACTCTGCCTTTGTAAATTAAATTATTACATTCTTTTCATTTTAAAATAAAGATTAAAGATTACCACAGCAGGATTAGTTCTTAGATGAATAAGATATTAAAATACAAATTCCATTATGGTAATTATTGGAAGATCCTTTGATTTTAAAATATGCCCACATTCTGTTTAATATTTCATTACAGATTGATTTTTAGATTCTTGTGATTATCGGTGCCTTTCCATTACAATAATAAGCTAATTGCCTTATTTGATGACTCTAATAATTACCTACGTATTAATTAATTATTAATAGTTCCAGAATGACTTGCCATTTTACACAGTAGCAGGAAGAATGCTGGCCTTAACAAGTCTGAGATGGAGTCCAGCGTCGGGAAATTCTTTTTCGATGTCTTCTGCCAATTGCACCAAGGCGAAACAATCCGCTGTTGGGTTAAAAAGGTGCAAAAACATCACAATATTTAGTTTTAGCAATTATGATCCGTCATCGTCATAAGTAATACATTCAACCCACCTTCAGCTTCTTCCAACATACGCTCAATTTCCTCCAAATTCCTTCCAGAAGGTTTATATCGATTGAATTTGATAGATTCCAGTGTCCGAAACTTTTCTTGGCGTAGCACAATTTCTACCAAGTTCTAAATAAGCGAAAAAAACAGTAAAGTTTTAACATATTTTCAAATCTCATATCAACGTTGGACAAACTCACTTTATGTTTGAGAATGGATGCCTCTGAAATTTTTTCCTCACACGTTTGAATCGTCTCCTTCACTTTGTTGAGCTCATTGGCCGCCTCACTCATCGTGTTCTCAATCTCGTGAATATGTTCCATCGTGGCCTGAACTTCAGATTCAATCTCTTTGGCTTCCTAAACAAGCAAAATGCACGGCTTATAGAATGTTCTGAGAAGAATTATTACACAAAATCAATACCCGCAGTAACATCTTGTTCCGATCCTTCATGGAAGCAAAACTTCGTTGAATATTGAGTTTCGTGTGGCGTGACTTTTTATTTTCTCGATGCAAGTTGATATCTGCTTGTTCAATTATACGATCTCGGCGTTCAATACTTCGTTCCAAATCCGCCATCAGTTTCTCTTGAGTTCGGAGAATGTCATGATACCGCACCGTCATGTGATGAATGTCTAGTCGAAGGGCGGAGTTGGAACCTTCCGTCTCCTTTTTGAGATTGTCTTTTAACTCCTTGGCTAACCGGACCTAAATTAATTTAATATTAGTCGAGTTGAGTTAACTTTGTAATGAAGCTGAAGGTAATCAAATTACTTTCTTCTCCCAACTGAGGTTCTGCTCATGCAACTCTCTCAGGGTGGTATGGAGCGCGTCTTTCTCATCATTCAAGGAGTCAATTTCTCTCTCCAGCTCTAGGGCTTCCATCTCAGCGTCCTGCAGACAATATTTTAAATTACTAACACTGATTACAAGAACAAACTAATTGTAATCGTATTTCAGGCATTAGAAAACTCACTTTCAGGAGAGCAATAAATTCATTTTGAATGAGAAGGTTATCCCTGTCCATCTGCTCGTTGGAAGTTCGATCCGCATAGAGTTTGGCATTGACCGTCGCAATTTCCTTCTTGACAGCTTCTGAAGCTTTTTTAACTCGAGAGATTTCAGCCGTTTTCTTCCCTACCTCGATGTCCAATCTCTGACGCTTTAACTCCATCACAAAAACCTCTGCATATAAAATGTTTAGTTAAGAATACTAACAACTAATGAATGGTGGCGTAAAGTTCGATACTTTTAGTGCAAATATTAAACCTCACCTTTTCTCAAAAGCTCGCATTTTTCCATGAGATAATCCCTTGTGGCACTCAATTTCACGAGATCATCCTGTCTCTTTAACCACTCCTCCTGAAGGGTGTGAATCTCCTCCTTTTCCACTTTGATTTGTTTCTCAAGTTCATAAAGCTCCCTCTCCAGTGGTCCCATTTCCATCCCGTCCGCATTCTTTGTGATAAGTTTCTCCAACTTTTTGTTGAGTTTATCCACTTCTCCAGTCTTTTTAGAGATTATTCTCTCGGAATTTGCAATGTCACGAAGGGTTTCTTCCAGCTGACGCTCTTGAGAAATGCAGCGTTTCTCGAGTTCGGAGAGGAGTGCCGTTTTCTTAAATAGGGCGGCTCGAAGGGCTTCAACATCTACGGCTAGAAGTGCATTTTCGTTCTCTATCTTTACCACTTCAGCCTCCATCTTTCTATAAAAGTAAAGAAAATTGTAGAACAGTTGATTCACGACTAGTTAAAGAATTGCTCACCGAGTCCTTGCTCTCGCCTCTTTAATCAAAGCTTGGACATGGGAGGATGCCTTGGAGAGTCCGCTCTGTTCTTGGATAGCGTGAAGAATTTTGTCCTCCAGTGCAATCTTTTCTGCTGCGAGCGCCTCCAACCTTCTTCTCGGTCCATTGACATCTTTCTCTTTCCGAACGAAGGTGTTTTGCGCACGAAGGAGTTCAAATTCCACGGTTTTACGAACTTGATTCAAAGATGCGAGTTGATGTTGGAGTTGTTCGTTGAGCGCCTCAAGCTTTGCAAGTTGGCGACGGAGCACTCGTTCCTGTGGAATGAGGCAAAAAGTTATAAAATCATTGAAAGAAAAAGGCCCATAATTGTCAAATAACTACATACCTCCATTTTTCTCCTCCGCACCAAAATAACCGACCGCTCATGACCCTCCTGCTCTTTACCGATGAGACGAGAAACGGACCGTACTTCCGACTCTCTTATACGTAGCTCTTCCATGCAGTGGCTAAAAAAAACATGAAATTATTTTAAGCATTTATGCCAGTCCTTCCTTGATTCTTAACTGTTAATCTTGAAGAGATTAATTATTTAAGAAACATACATAAGAATATCCCTTGCAGCTTTGATTGCATCGTCACGAACTCGAACAACGTTCACAGTTTCGTTCCAGGCCCTTTGAAGATGTGTCTTTTCAATTTGCAAAGCTTCAATCTCCGTCCTGGACAAAAATAGATAGCAACACACAACCAATTAAATTAAAATATTAAATAAGTTGTAATTTCCAATTGTACTAAATTTCACTCTTACACGGCCTCAGTAATATAAGTATTGAGCTGCGCCTGTTCATTGACATGAGCCTGGATTTGTCGTTTAATCCCCGCATTGAGCAACTCCATGGATTGAACATGAGTAAGAACTTTATCCAAATAGAAATCCTGATCCCTTTTCTCTGATTCTGCCTTTGCTCGCAATTTTTCCAGTTTTTCATTCACCAATTGACGAATCCTCAGCTCTCCTTCGTACTTTTCTGCCGCGGTCCGAACGACATGCTCTGTGTAATCGAGCGCTTTGACGGAGTTCCGGAGACAAATTTCTGTGCAACAAAAAAAAAATATAAATTCGATAAATCACAAACAATCATCCTCTGGCATAAATGTGTGTTCTGACAAAAAACTCACCCTTATCTTCTTCTTTCCGAAGTTCAGCTTTCATCTCAGCCAAGAGGCACCGTAATTCTTTCGCCCTTTCTTCTGTCCTTATCCTCTTTTCTCC
This sequence comes from Folsomia manolachei, assembly GCA_036491905.1. Taxonomy (NCBI): domain Eukaryota; kingdom Metazoa; phylum Arthropoda; class Collembola; order Entomobryomorpha; family Isotomidae; genus Folsomia; species Folsomia manolachei. Next base: position 18,427 of record JAAXNX010000701.1, on the reverse strand, counting down.
CATTTTTCCGTGATCCTTCTCGTATTTCTCCATTGCTTCGGCCTGACGGAGGATTTCATGCTGAAGATTATAGAGGGATGCTCCAAGTTCGGTACGCTCTTTCCTAGAGTTGAGGAGAATAATAAATTGTGACACATTTCAATATGATTCTCATTGCCACAATACAATTGTCACCCACTTTTTCATTTTGAGATCATTATCCAAGTGACGAAGCTCCATGTCTGCGGCATCCAACTGCTTTCTGAGATGTTTAGTAAGAGCAGCTTGAAATCGTGCCATTTTTGGGTGGTCTGGACCCAAAACCATAACATTTGGTTCGCATGTCTGGGGCTTGGAGGGCCGGTGAGAAGCTTGGTCTCCAGTCCCTTCCGTATTGTCTTCATTCTCATCCTCCTCTGTGATATCAGGTAGAGGAAGGCCTACCAGAACAAAAAATTAGTTAGGAATAATTAACGACATAATAAAACTAGTACTAAAATTCTAATACCCTTGTCGCCATCTCCTCCTTCACCGCCACCGCCTTCACCTTCATTCTCAAGATACCGAATAATAGCAGACATTTCATTGTCCGATGGCAATCTTGGTGGTGGAATATTTTCGTCGTCGTCCTCCTCAAACTCATCTTCCTCCTCCTCGTCTTGATCCAGGTCCAAACCATATTTGGCACGAAATTCGTCCTCCTCCTCCGCCTCCTGCTCCAGCTCTTCCTGGGTGAGTGGAGAGGTTTCTGCATCTTGATTTAGTCCTAATTCATTCCCACCTTCATCGTCGCCTCCAATTCCCTGTCCACCTTCTGCTTCTGGTACAGTGACCGGCGGTGGTGGCGTGGATTCCTCGGCGAATCCTGCCTCTTGTTCCTGGACAGTCTCGGCCGGAGGGGGTGTAGAAGATGGTGGCGCATCTTGTGGGGGGCCGTCAGCAGCACCGGGTATTTCTTCGTTTGTCCCTGCAGTTTTGTATCAAAAATTAAAAACAATTTTCATACGTAAATGTATTCCATTAATACCTGTTCCTGGGTCAGCCGTGTCACCACCGAGTTCCCGAGGCTCGTCCTCCATTTATGTGGTGGATACTGTGGATTAGGAGAAAGTAGATTTTTACACTCTCTCCCTAGTCAGAAGGACTACTATAAAATCAACAAGGGGAAATATCAAGGAAAATGCGTTTGATCAATAATTAGAAAATGTGGACAAAGGCGTCTGCTCGATCGCTCAGCTTGAATTTGAAACTCAAAATCTGAGTGGAGAGAGAATGGGAGCATATCACTAACGGCAACGGCACCCCCTTCTACCTCACGGCTAACTGACTTTTATCGTCTTCTTTCTCTAGTTGCTAGACGATAAGAGTACACCGGCCGTGCTTCTACCTTGATATTATTATGGATCAAATCTTCGATGTCTCAGTCTCATGGTATTGATGATGTCCGTTCTTTCTAGGCCGATGATTGCCACTCTCACCCCACCAGGATTTCGAAGTTCGAATTTGTGTCTGCAAAAAATGATTCAGTCAACTCAAAACCATACATTAAATGCATATGATGACAGATGACAAGTACATGATTTAACACTTTTAAGTGTTAAAATCATTCGAAGTTCGAATTTTTGTCTGCAAAAAATGATTCAGTCAACTCAAAACCATACATTAAATGCATATGATGACAGATGACAAGTACATGATTTAACACTTTTAAGTGTTAAAATCAATTCATTAAGAAAATTTTTAACTTTGGCTGTCTGGTCTGGCATATCTGTGAGTGAGGAAAGAAAGGCAAATTAATTAAGGGCTTATTTTCCATTCCATTTTTGTAATATTGACCCAATTAAATAATTACCTATTTATTACCCAACAAAGAGCGAATGTACGAGGTGGTAGTGCACTTATATTATTATTACTTGATGGACCATGGGCCACTGCCACTGCCACTAACAAGGCTACGAAATAATAATTAGACTACAAAATTAATATTTAAATATTTTTTGCAATTAATTCTTGAAATATTGCACAAGTGACAAACTCTCAACTTGAGATTTATGCGGGACAAGAGAGCAGAGCGTTGTTGCCTCTCGAATTTCCTCCCACTTTATTTATTTGTCTTTTTAAATTATTGGACTTTGTTTAATTAAAACCGCTAATTGTTGCCAATCATGGCCCTCCCATCCACCCGACGTCCCATAGCAGTGGAAGAAGAGCTTCAAGAAGAATCCAATAAACCCAAAAAACTGAAGGTAAACCTCCACCAAACCTTCATGGACATCATGGTCCACTGGTACGAGCTAATGACAATCAAGCAACGTGGCAAGTTAACTGCAAGTAAATTGAGAAACCGGGCGTTGGAGGCAGTCACGTCAATGAGCTACGATTACGACCGTCTCCCCCTGGACTGGGTCGCCCAACTCGCCGCCACCACTGGGATGAAGTTGTACGAGAGGAAGAAGAAGGAGAAGGATTTCACCTTCCTGGAGGAGAGAGGGGTAAGTGACAGTCTTCTTATGATAAGGACCTTATCTTAATAAAGTCACTAATTAGCGGTGTGCCTTTATTTCCAGACGATCCAAGTAGTGATGGACCCACTGGCCATGAAACAAACGGGGAAACAAGGAAGTTCCACGGCGGCGTCGTCTTCCGCGACCAAGAAGCAACAAGGCGACAGCAGCCTGGCTGGGACTGCATTATTGGACAAGCCGATTCTTGACTTGACACACGAACCACCACCCGCGGAATGGTTGGAGGCTTACGCCAAGGGAGAACATCGTCGCAGAGAGCTGACCGTGGTTCCGGGGAAGGATACTACGGTCATTTTTTACGACTACAACCCTCGCTATAAGGTGAGTTATTCATAAATATGTGGAGGTTATTCTAATGTGTGCAAGAAATACAATTTTTGGGTTAAAAAATAGGGTCCAGAAGACTCGGGAATTGACGAAGAAGGGAAAATAGCCAGTCAACCCGTCCATGACGGAAACTCTTTCCAGTGGTTTAAGGGCGAGGGTGAACCGGAACCACATTACGATAGTGTGATGTATTGATCATTTAAGAAAGGATTCTTGCAGTGTTATTGTTCAGATAGTTTATTGGTACAATTAACAATAATAGACGTTTGTTTACTTCAATAAATTGTTGATGACTTAGTAAATTATAGTTGGTATTGGGAAGTTTTTGCATTTTTTAAGTAAATCACATTCAATTTCATTCATAATTGATTGAGAAACCGTTATTCTAAATTTTAAACTTGCATTAAATACGGGGAAACGTAAGATCTTGCTCTATGTCAAAACAGCTGATGGAAGGCTTTCTGAAGATTTTGATCTCCGAAATTCGGAGTCCGAATTCCTGCCAAAACTTCGTCTAGTTGTGTCACACAACTTGTGTGGAATTGGTCTTAAAACCCATTGCAACGACCATCTCCCTCGGCGCGACAATGTCGCAGGACTCCCAGAATAACAACTTCCTTCCTGAACCACACCCACCCCTGACTAAACGGACCCTGCTCCTGTTGCCCCTCTCCAAAAACCCTCGTCAAGAAGTGGAACTGACCCACGGGAAGGAGCAGTCTGTCCATAAGGTAAGTCAATTAAATAAAGATTTCCTTTCCATGGTGGAGTCATCCCCTAATTCTTCCCACAGACTCAGCGCCATCACATCCTGGACGTTGTGAAGCTTATCACTCCATCCCAGCCGAAGCCAGAGCCTGTAGATGACCCTCTGTTGGTAAGTCAAAAAATATTTTAAAATCCTCTTATCTTATTATATTATTCACTTTCCCGTTACAGGTACCTCCAAAGACATCCTCCTCTATAAAAAAGGTCTCCAACCCCACCCTCCATCCACCACCCCAAAGAAAACTGCGTTTCCTAAACCTATCCAAGTTACCTCGTGCCAATTCCTCAATCCAGCTCGAACCTAGCCCAAAAGGTTCCAGGTATTCCTGGCAATTCACCTGCAACTTCTGCCAAAAGCCCTTCCGAACCTCAACCTCCTTATCCCGACACTTGGGCCAGCACACGAGAGCCGTCTCCTATCCTTGTCTCCAATGTGGAAAGACCTTCTCCAAAAAAGGCAATCTAAAGGATCACACCCGTCTTCACAACCCCGACCCCAGGGTCCGACGACCCTTCCTCTGCCTCCAATGTGGGAGAGGATTCACCCACAAATGCCATCTCACCCGACACGAGGCCACGGTTCATTCCGTACACAAACAATTCCAGAACTCGGCCAAATTTGAGAATGACGACGACATGAAGAGGAGACAAGTCTATCCGGAACTTTGTGTGCAAGTCGGGCCTTAGGAAACATGTTCAGAAGGCTCAGGAAACAGGGTGGAGAACTTTGGTGGAAAAGATGTAATTTTTAGAGAATAATTTGCAATATTTAGCAAAGTTAAGCTTCTAATTATAAATTATGTCACTATTCTCAATTTGGACAATAAACCAGTCCAAATTATGTATCTTGTCAAGACATCAAACACTATTCTCATTTACATTCGGATAAGTAAGTTGTCATTTTGACATTTTTATTGATCCCAAACCATATCAAGGCCAAGGGAAGTTTGCTGTCTCCTTTCTCCCGGAAGCGGATAACGTACTTCTGCACAAGAGTCGGAATGGGTTTACCATCTTTTCTACTCAAACTAATCTTTAGAAAGTAAAAAAAATTCACAAGACTCCGCATTCTTCAAACTCCTGGCATTTTTGAGCTTCTACCAATTTCCATTAATTTAAACGTTCCCAATTTCTGTCACTTGCTTGTTTCATTTGTTTGACGTATTTATGATAACGTGCAACTAAAACTTTGGAATCTTTGCAATTTTGTCAGCTCTAACTTTCCGGATCCATTTTGAAAACCCTGCTAACAGATAACCGCAAAAGTTGTGTATTTTATTTTCTAAATCAGGGACACTATTCTTTTACAAATAATTAGAAACTAGAAAAGTAACGATCGAAATCAGTATAAAAAATATAGATACAATTAAACACAACCTATCCACCACAACTGCAACCAGCATCCATTTCCTTCTCAATACTTTTCCTCCATCATCTTCAAATACTTGGTCCATGTTCCTGTTCCCTGCCTTCATCTGCAAAGTGGAAACGATGCCACTTTTAACCTCCACCTTTGCGCATTCCTCATCCCTCTCCATTCTCAACAATCTTGGGAGCCAATGAAGACACACTTTTTGCCAAAAACTGTCAATTTCCTTTGGCTCCTTTCTTCCCCTCAGATTAAGATTCACAACAACCGTGCTCACAACGGAACTCGCAATCATGAACATGACACAATTGAAGTAAGTCCCTAACAATGGGACACCATCCGAGTTAGATGGCATACTTTGTGCAATCATATTCAAAAATACGATCAGCGAGAATAAAACAGTCACTCCAAGACTCAGCTTTTCTCCGGAATCCGGTGGCAGTGTGAATCCCAGCACGGCAAGAAACCCTAAATTGCCAATTATTTTCAAATTATTTGACAATCATCAAAAATGTCATATCTCCAGAATTATGTAGTTGTCCATTTCTGACAAATGATTTCTCACCAATCAGCGCCGAAGGAACAATCAAATTAAAAAAGTAGTACATGCTCTGCCTCTTGAGCTCGATACCGTAGCGGATTGTCAAATAAGCAGCATCATATCCGGAATAAAACTTTTCCATCCTCTCCGCAGAAACGTTGACCAACCTCCACTCTCCATTTGGAAGATATCCTTCCACATCAATAGCTTCCGTTCCTCCACTCAGTTCCCCGGACATTAGTTGCACATCAACTTCACTACTGGAGTAAGCCCAACTCCCAAAGTTTATGTGACACCTAAACAATTTTAGTCAAGTCTCAAAATTGGCACTAAATCACCAATAATTTGCCAACCTTACCTCTGCGAATCAAACGGAAACCAAGTCACATCCAGTTTGCAAATGGTTTTGACAATCATCGGCGAAATAAAGGTAACCGTTCCGTTATCAATAACGGCATTTAACCGTCCCCGATTCTCATTGGATTGGAAAACATCCTCATCCGCCATGTTCAGCAGGATTATATCTGGACACCACAGCAAATTGATGGGTATTCGAACCGAGGGAATGTTCCCGTGCTCCGAGGCATTCCAGGTCAGTGTGACATCCGTCCATTGGAGGCGAAGTTGCATATTTGTTGCCAGGATTTGCCTCTTTTCATCCACGCTAATTATTTGGTTGATAGAAATTCCGATATTAACAAGGAGTGGGGAGCAGTCTTCACCGGGTACGGGACGTGTTAATTTGTTGTAGTTGGAGAGAAGGGTGTTTATCAGATTGCCTTCGATTGGGGAGGAGGACACCTGTTTGGGTGGGAGGAGGGTGAGGAATAGGATTATGAAATGAGACGTAAGATTAAATCGGGTCATGTTCTTGTGAATTGATGGCTTCATTTGGAATTTTTCAGTTTCCGAATAGTTTTTAAACTGAAGGGTCGGCAAACGATATGCTTTTGATTATTTTATGGTGGAGTTCATTTTGGTGGCAGTCAATGGGTTAGGAAAATGTTGTCGTTATTATGTGCCGAAACGCAAATTCTATTACCTACATAAACATTCCGAGTTTGTATGTCACCACCCTCTGCAAATATAACAGCATTTCAATTACTTAGCAAACGTGCAAAAAAGTGCCACTGGAACTAGTTGATTGTGACCTTCTCACCATTGGAATGATATAAGTTGCAAATGCCATGAAGGCAAATGCTATAATAACATGACAATACTTTTCTAGAATACTGTATTCTGAATACAACTTGCCAATTTCATCTTATAGAAACGCCACGTCAGTTACTCAAACCACGACAAAGTCGATAGCCCATGCATGGTGCAATGTAAATTAAAACAAACAGTTTCACAAATCCAAGCGTGTCATATTAACACCAACTCTTTTTTAAAGCTTGCCTACTCCGTTAAGATTTCTTTCTCCATCTGCCAGCTCCAATTAGTTCCAGTTATGGTTGAGATGATGATCTCGGAGACATCATGTTCCACCCGATAAGCATACAACACGCATCTTTTCATGAATCCAACAGCAATGATTACACACTAAACTTTACGTCCCAGAACAAATGGTGGCGATAATTAATTGTTGGCAATTAACTTTTATTTTTATCCCTAAATCTGCAGTCAAGATTCTATGCAGAATCCAGATTTGGCACATACTCGTACCTACTTTAGAATGGCTTATCAAATTGCTTCTTGTAAAGTTGGGTCTCAATTACCTAATTATTTTTATACATAACATTCCTGGCCCCATTTCTCCTGTGGCTTAACTGAAACTGTGTTGCGGAGCAAATATAAGTTATCCAGTCTGCGTCCTATGATTTGCACTGCCAATGTTAGTTAGTCACATAGTTCTCAAAAATCGCTAAAATTTTGGCATTCATACATTTTGAGTAAAATATACAAATTAGAATGCCTTACTCCTTGCCCTCAGGAATCCTCGTGTACCGATTTGGCGAGAGGGGGAGTGGTTTTAAGACAAAGACAGGGAAAATTCTAGACTTCTATAAAATCGGAAAGGAGGAATCCATAATAAAATCTGGATTGTTTGAAGATCCCAACTTCCCTACAGAGGATGCCTCCATTTTCTTCAGGTTCTTGCTCACAAACTATTTGATTATAAAATTATTGAACAATATAAATTATTTAGCAAACCTCTGGATAAGCCCGTGGTGTGGAAACGACCCCGAGAAATTGTCCCAGACCCCAAATTCTTTATCGGTGGAGCGTCTCGATTTGATGTTAAACTAAGGTGAACTTGGGTAAGGACAAGGACAATTAAATTTATTACAATTTTTCAATTCAATTACGGATAATTACAGGAATTGCTGGTTTCTTGCTGGGGTCGCCAACTTGACTCTGAACAAAGAACTCTTCCACTTGGGTGAGTAAACTGGTGACTCAAAATTATTCGGCGTAACTCAATATTTGCAGTCATAAACTGTGCCATTCATTCATTCATTCATTCTACATGTTGTCTGAATTATAAAGTCGTCCCAGAAGATAACTTGGACTTTGACTCCCCAACTTACAACGGCACCTTTCACTTCCGGTTTTGGAAGTTTGGAAAATGGGTCGATGTCGTGGTTGATGACCGACTCCCAACCCGAGACAACAGGTAATCCCTACAAGATTGATAAAAGACGGTTCAATTATCTGACACTCACCCATTTTTGGCCAGGCTCGTATTCATGCACTCCGTTGACAAAGCCGAATTCTGGAGCGCCCTCCTTGAGAAAGCCTACGCCAAGCAGCACGGCTCCTACGAATCCCTGGAGAGTGGCAACGTCTCCGAAGCACTGCAGGATTTTACCGGCGGGGTCACAGAAATGTGTAAAATTCAATCTCTCGAAGAACAAAACAACAAATCCCCAATCTTTCAAATAATGTCGAAAGCCTTCGACCGATCCTCCTTCATGGGTTGCTCCCTGGCCGGAGATCCGGACGAAGTTGAGGCGGAAGGTCCTCTAGGACTTATTCGAGGGCACGCCTACTCTATTACCGACGTCAAAACGGTCACAACGACGACAACCACCGTTGTGAAGAAGGGGTCAAGGATGGTCACAGCGGGAAAAAAGGTTGGGGCCCCACCTTCAAGTTCCACATCTGTGCAAATCCTCAGACTCCGGAACCCTTGGGGAAACTCTGCAGAATGGAAGGTTGGTTGGTTGGTAGTCGTTTATTTCTGTGATATTCCTTGAAGTACAAATGAATGACTACTAGTCATTGACTAGGGACCTTGGAGTGATGGTTCTAAGGAGTGGGAGGCACTGAGTCCCGCCAGCAAAAAAGAGTTTGGACCCAGTCTACATAGTTTCGATGCTGACGGAGAGTTTTGGATGAATTTGGATGATTTCAAGAAGTATTTTGAATCCTTGGACATCTGTAATCTTGGTCCCGATGTGGCGGATGAGTTGGATCAGGCAAAGCAAGGGCAGGGTAAGGAGATCAATGTCAAAGTGAACAAAGTTGGACCTAAGCCAACGAGCAAGAAGAAATGGATCGTCAACAGTTTTGAAGGTAGGAACAAATTGGAGGACCCTTAGAATTTTTGCAATTATTTCGTTCCATTTTTAGGCTCCTGGGTGAAAGGCGTAAGCGCCGGAGGATGTCGCAACTACAAGGAAACCTTCCTCCTAAATCCACAATTCATAATCCAACTCGTCGACCCAGATGAAGAAGATGACGACAAGGAATGCACCCTAATCATCTCACTGATGCAAAAATTCCGTCGAAAACTCGGTAAAGATTTCCTTCCAATTGGATTCACAATTTACGCCGTCCCAGACCCCACCCAGGTCCCAAAACCACTACCCGAAGAATTCTTCCGGACCCATCCCTCAGTTCCTTCGCCCCTAAAATTTACCCCATCCCGAGAAGTCAGCTGTCGGTTTAAACTTCCTCCCGGCTCCTACGCCATAATCCCGTCGACCTTCTCTCCCGCCGAGGATGGAGACTTTATCCTCCGTCTCTTCACCGAAACTAAGAGCGATGGCGTCGAAAACGATGACGAGCTCGGCGTAGAAAGTGATCCGGACCGCCGCGAAGAAATGATGAATGCTCTAGAAGCCGAAAACCAGGACAAGGTCAACGTCAACGTCAACGTAAAGGTCGATCCGAGTGTCCAGAAAAGCGAGTCCGATGAGGCCTCCGCATTTTTCAAAAAAGTCGCCGGAGAAGACCTCGAAGTAAACTGGGAAGAATTGAAGAATCTCCTGGACACCACGTTTAAAACGGAGTTTGGCTTTGAAGGCTTTTCCAAAGACATTTGTCGCTCCATGATCGCCATGATGGATGCCGATCGCTCCGGAAAACTTGGCTACGATGAATTTCAACAACTCTGGAAAAGTATTGGGCACTGGAGAGAAGTTTTCCGGAAGTTTGACGCCGATCGGAGTGGAACCCTGAATTCGCTCGAGTTAAGGAAAGCGCTGCAGTTTGCGGGATTCTCCGTGAATTCTAGAGCCCTTCAGGCACTCGTCCTCCGATACGGGAATAAGGAGGGGGCGCTACTATTTGATGATTTTATCCTGTGTGCGATAAAGTTGAAATGTATGATTGAAGTTTTTAAGGAAAGAGTCCCGGACGGGGAGAAGTCCGCCGTGTTTACCATAGATGATTGGGTGGATAAGACGTTGTACTCTTAGAAAATGGCGTATTTTATGATGTGTCTTGAAAATGGGTAGAATAAATAGATGGCAAATATGGACGAGATTTTGTGAAAAATACAAAATTTGCTGCATACAATGAAAATATAGCATGCATTTCATTTATATTACAAAAAAAGAAAAGTACAAAATTTCAAAATAGTTATCAGAAGAAAGCTTAAGCAACTTGCATCATAAATCCGTGAAAAACAAACTTTAAAAAGTTCTGTTTATTACAACCATAAACCCAGCATATAATCGATAAAACTTTATTGATTCCTTTGTTTTAAACGGGTATATTTTTATTTCATGTCATGTTAATAACTTATAAGGCAACTCCTACATTTACCATTGGAGCTGTTTTAAGTAAATTAAAATGTTATGAAAGTCTTCGTCGACATCGAAGCCATTGTCCAGTATTACTGGACAATCACATTTTCCAGTGCAATTCCAAGCTTAGGTCACAGAACTAACAGAACCCTTCCAAAATTCATTATGGGTTTTTGCAAATCTCAAAGACTTCCTGCCTTTCCATCATTAATTCCCCTATGCATCCTCCTTATCCACTTTACAACAGTCATGACCACTGGATTCTATAAAATATCTGAATTTGAGACTGACCCTAAACTCCCTTGGGTCTTGCTACGTGAGCATATCTTATCTCGGAAAGTTTCAAATGTCACCCGGAACAAGGGAACCGTACCAACTCACAAACCTGGAGCTTGATCCAATAACAAAGAATATGTAAGCCAAATTAATTTGAACATCATTTAAATCCCACCTTTTATTTTTTAGAGAACTCACATCTCTTCCTGCAGCAATCCATGCAATATTCCGAAGCCGCCATTCCTGCCTCGTTTACGCCATCATAATTCCTCCCCGTCTATTTGAAGTCACTCTTCCAAGAAACCTTTACCAAGTTTTATTCCTCCTTCCCAAAACCCGTTATCATCCTGTTTACTCCGACAAAACTTGAAGTTTTCTACGATTTATTTTACCACTTTCGGATCATTCACATCTCCTTATCCCGGACTCTGCATGGTTATGCTCAGGACACGATGACGGCATCATGTTACGACAAATGGGACTTGGTCCACACAATTGTCGAGTTGAAGCCTCCCATGGCGGAAGAAGTCTACAAAAGGTGCTCCAGTCTCACTCAACTCCTTATCCAAAGCAACATTAATACCGAATCAATGGATCTACGTTTGACACGGGAAACCCGAAAATTAATGCGGATCATGGCCCAACAAACCCTTCCGAACGGAGTGGCAACCGCACTTTCGGCCATACTTTGCAGAAATTCGTCTCGTTTCGGGTTTTACATCGTTGCCCACTTTGACGGAGCCGAGTTGACTTACACAACTTTGCCGGATTACGCATCCGGCTACGAATACATCACCATGGAAAACAAAAGTTTCTCATTTTATTCCTGTGTCTCTCTTAGGAATGGAACTCTGACTTTCTGGAGCTATGGCAATCCATTTGCAAGGTCCGTCTGGATAGGCATGAGCATCATGTTGTTGGCTATTTTTTTATTTTTGCTCTTTCAAAATTGGAACCGAGTTGGCCGAAGTTGTTCCCTGGCCTCCGTTGAGATGTTGCTGGATCTTTGCTGCACTTTTGTAGAACAGTTTCCCAGTCGATTAGGAAATCTTAGTCCAGTCTCCTCCCGACTTTTGCTCCTTCACCTATTCGCCTTCATTGTTCTGGTGAATGCATACAAAAGCATTGTTACAAACGATACAACCGCACCTCTTACTCAAGAACCCGCAATTTCTTTTGACCAACTTATTCCTCACGGGGTAAAAATAATTGGTGCATATGAAAACCACCACAATGTAAGAGACATCATGTTGAATCAAGGGCTCACCCTTAACGCCCGAGTTGGCCGGGGTTCCTTTGATACCGCCATTGCCTCACATTTTAGAATGTGGGGCCTTGCTCGAAACTGGTTTAAAAACAGGACAATCCTCCAACGAATGAAGTTGAGTAGCTGCATATTTCTTAAGAAAAACGGATTGGAACATAAAATCTCACCGGGCTATTGCGACAACTATGAATTCAATTCCAGCAGAGAAGAGCAGGCATTCATTGATTCCGAATCAAAACTTTATGATGAAACGGCAATGGCTAGGTTTGAAAAGATTGCGGAAACGAAGCACATTTCAGAAATTCCTGGTATAATTGCGGAATGCCAGAAAAAGGTGTTTGTAGAGGAGTCGAGGTATTTCAAGGAGAAACAATTCACAACGAGGCTCTTTGGCCGGAGTGAACGTTCCCATCTTACCCGGAAGCCGTATAGATTGAGTGACGACACTTTGTTTAACAGGAGGATCTATGCTCGACTAGATTATTGGGGGGAAGTAACGGCAAAACATAAAAAACAAATTGATCTCGTTTTTCAGGCAGGACTGCATGATTTTTGGCAAGGTTTGATAATTTATTTGCACGTTTTAAGGGTGAAAGTAAAAATAGGGAGGGAGCAACTGGGTGACATATTTCGTCCGCAAGAACTTTACTCGAATATTGTGACAACATTCTTGTTCCTCTTTGCATTACAAGTGATGGCATTTGCAGTATTTTGTGGGGAACTCGTTAAAAATATGGGGATTAAATTAACAATTTCCAAATTGTTGGAATTAATCAGAATGATGCCTTTAAAACTTTCACGGGGCATTTCTGGTTTTCTTTGCAAAATAAGGCGTAGATTGGTTATTTGCCGTGGTGGAAAAAGATATTATTGTTTGAGAAACTGGGGTGCTTTTTGTTTCATGAAACAACTATACATCAATACAAAGAAGGGCATGAAAATCCGGTGGGAATTATTAATCGCGAGAATATTCTAAAAAAAACAACGACACACGTTTATTAATAAGACTTGCCAACTAATAAATGACCGAAGCATATTACTGAATTAATAACTTGCAATGGAGTGTGCCCTCTTCAATATTTAAGAAATATCTGGTTTACGCGTTTTTCATGGACTTAGACTTAACATACATACAAGTAGATGGTTTCAAGATATACTTTGAATGGGGCAGGAATAGCCAAACCGTATAATTTTGGAATTGGGTAGAAGGGCTAATCCAAAGTTTTTAACTTTTATTTTTACAACAGCCTCGTGTTCCTGTTTGGTAGCATTTTCCGTCTTTTGGATTTTGAAAATAAAAATTGGCAAGATTTTTTTCCGAATGTATTGTATTCTGTGATACCGACGACATTGGAAAATGACAGCATTTCCGAACGTGTACCATTCGCCCTAATTGATCTAATAGAATTATTAGCAAAATGCAGCAAGAAAATGGCATGAAAATGATGAATATTTTATGAAAATGTCAAAAAATGTTTATTCATTCAAAATAACAAAAATATATATATAGCTCATGATCACAATCACCTCGCCACTAACATTTGAACCATGTCCGGATTATTGATTAAAGTTAGAAAAGATATCCCACAATCCTCCAAATCCTTTACGACCGGATGTTTCTTTAACGGAACGGTAGACACAGCCCCATAAGCTAGGATTAAGTCTTTCTTTAATTCCTCCATCCAACCCTGCGCCTCGTCCAGGTCACCCAAGTCCAAGTTTGCTTTAAACAGATGCAAGTCTATTTCCACCAGCTCCCTCATCATCCCAAAACTTTTACACATTTGTCGTTGTAGACTAAATATTTCTGCGGCTTCCTTCCACTCCTCTCCAGCAAATAATTGAGCAACCAGAGAATTTACTCGGGAATCCACCAAGTGAAGATTGGCCTGTTTTGGGAGTGGTTTTAAAGACGCCAGTTTCCTAACCAGCTCCAACTTTCCTTTGGGTGTGGGTGGAGGAGAAACGGTGATGGATGCGAGAAGTGTATCGACTTTCTTGGCTGTCGCTGGATTTTGCAGGTCCGCCTTTTTACCCCGGCAAAGGCGACAATCGCACGGGATTTTGTGTTGAGACAGGATTTCGATACGGTCAGGATGCGTCGGAGGGACGTAGGCGATAGTTAATTCATCTCCTAGTAGAATCATAATAAATATTATAAATTGACCGTCAAGTCAAACCCTTAAAATTCCATACATTCAATATCATGTCACTCACCAATTGCTATATCCTTAACCGCCCGAACAACCATCAAATCCCCAAACGTATTCCGAAACACATTACAATCCACACAGCTGTGATTAATCATGTGCAGGAAGGAGCCAAACCCCCCAAAACTTGTGACCCCGACTAAACCCATTATTTAAAATCCTATACTCAATTTCTCCCAATATCTCCTCCTTCACCTCCGTCGCCACCTTCACATTCTGGTCCCTGATAAGACTCGTCTGCCCCGCTAACCAGTTCCCTTCCCTTTTAGATCTGGCGTCCACACTCAACCCACAGAATTCCCTGGATTCCTCCTCCCCCAGAATGAATAACTTTTGGTATATCTTCTCCGCCAGCAAGGTACGATATCCGTCCCAATCCTGATCCTTTTTTATCCCCTTATCCCCAGCAAACACAATTTCCCACGCCTTCGAAACAATGAGTAGTTCCCCAGCGGCAATCCTCTTGATCGCCACAAGTCCCCGACCCTTTCCTGATACCTCCTTAACGACAAAGGAGCCACTCCTATATTCTCCGAATCCCTGCTGATTCTGGGAGTTGGACGCCATCTTATTTGACAGCTTGAAGAGGGCCTCGATATCAAAGATCCCTTGAGAATTTGTCACCGCCGTCTTTGTCCTTGTGATCCACTCCTCATTCTTCTTATCCAGACCTTGCAAAAATGCCAGCGCCTCCTCATACCGTTGGAGACCCCATAAACACTTGGTTTTGAGGATAACGACGGATTCCGTGATGGGAGAGGGTTCCAGCGCTCGACCCAGGATTTCGTCGCAGTCGTCCACCCCCTTTTGATAAGCGCCTAGATTGTAGAGGGAGAAGGCCCGTTTTTTAAGGAGATCAACATCCCTGGATTCTGGTGATTGAAGTTGGAGAGCCTGAGTGTAGACATTGTACGCGGTCAGGTACTCCTTGGCGATAAAACAGGTATCTCCGACACGTCGCAATTTTTGTTGGGTGTCCGTCAGTGGGTGGAGGGTTAACTGGGAGTGTAATTTGGATGAGAGTTGCTCCATTGCGGAGATTTGGAACCTGGTAAAAAAATTAGGAATCTTGCAATTGCTTGTTTCAAATTCATTTGTAAAGACAATATAATTTGTGACTTACCATCAACAAGGTCCAGGAGTTTAGGTAATTCTATTTAATTACAACAAATATTTGTGTTTTTTATCAAAATCTTTTGTTTTTTGCCACTGCCACTGACTTGCTCCCGTCTCAATCGGCCGGCAACAATGTCATTTTTGTTTGTTTACATTTTTTATACCTTTATTTAATTGTCGCCGGTTTGTATTTTTGATTAATTAGAAATTACCAAGTAATTAATTAAGTAATTATCCAAATGACGACTACCCGAACCCCCCTCGTTCTCCTGGAAAGGTCAGCAGTGGCTGAAGCAACAATTGGAGTTTCGCCGGCTCGCTGTCCCATTTGTGGTGGAAGTGGTATGAAACAGGGCGACGCCGATTTGGCGTCAACACCGACGTCGCCATTTACCGCTTTGTCGACAGCGGAACAACTCTCGCTCTTTCACAACTGCTTGGGATTGGATATGGAAACCTGGTCTGGTCCTATTTCCTGTTGTAGAGTCTGCCTTACCTCTTTAGGACAATTGGTAACCTTGTTACGGGACTTGGTTCAGTTGCAAGCGACGATAGAACAGGTCACAGAATTTCTCAAGTCCAAAGTCAACACAAGACGGTGGTTGACTGGGCTGCGCTCAAGGGATGGAGGTTGGAGTTGGGGCATAAATTTTGAATTTAAATTATTTCTAGTAATGTTTTCTATCTGTCCTAATTTCACTTTTTTTTATCTTTCAGCCACCCACTGTGCTCAAGATGATGGCGACCACATAATTCCACAGGTGCAAGAAGTTCATAAAAATGGGGAAATTGTCGGAGAAGCGGACACGGTGTGGTCAAACATCGAGGAGAATTTAGTGGCATTCAATCCGACGACAGAAGAAGACGACGTCAAGCCTAATGTGGTATGGTTCGTAAGAAATTATTGTGGATTCGGACGATGAATGGGTGGAAGAGCAAGAGGGGCCATCGTTGAAGACAACTGGCACTCAATATCTAGTAGCAGAATCTGAATCATCTCCGCAGCCTGTAGTTGAGGATAGTATTACTGGGGACGTTATCAATGCAAATAAGCAAAATATGCGAAGACTGAGAAAAGATCCGCTGGAGCGAGACGACGACATGGAACTAAGGTGTGGTAAACATAAGATATTTGGAAATTCAGGGGTTTAATTTGATGTTTGTTTTACATATTTCGCAACCACAGGACACCAACTGAATCAAGAGGACACTTCGAAAATATCGCGGACAATAATGAATCACCATCTACCTCTTCATCTTGTCCAGACCGCACTCTTATTACTTACACCAATGAGCCTCACAATGACGCTGACAGTCAATTCGAAGTACAAAATTGCCCTTTAAGCTTCACTGATATTATTCCGGTATCAATTTATGTACCCAATCATCAAATGGGAAACCAGGGCGTTAGTCCGAGATATCAACCATATTCTCTGAGTGGTGGAGGAGGTGCACAGTGGAGTCGCCAAAGGATGGGTAATGTCTGCTCGAGACCTCTAGTTCGACCGACCGTAACACCTTCCTGTCCGACAATGTCAACGCTTATCCAATGCCCACGCCCACCCATTGCTAACCAATCTGTTGGTGGTAGTGCACTGCGGAGTCGCCTGGAGATGGCAAATTCCTCCTCGCAATCTCATGTTCTTCCAACCCCAACGACTTCATACCCGACAATACCAAAGCCCACACGCTCCCCACCCATTGTCGACATCTCTGAAGATGGCAGCGTACCGGATGTAATTTCAGTACCAGTACCAATACCAATATTTTCGGTAATACTACAATAATAATACTTGACTTTTATCACTTTTATGTAATTAACTTGTACCATATATTTTCAGGGACCACGGTTCATTCCAAATATGGAAGCCTTGTGTCGTCACTGCGGCATTGTGACACGAGATTTGCACCGCTGCGAGTTTTGTCTCACTCGCATGCCAGAGGGTGTTAAATTACTTAAAGCAAATTCCCAGTTTCAGTCCAATTTGTATGTCAGATTTGACTGTCACACAATTCAGATAGGAAGTTATCCCAATGTTGTTCCCGTTCCACTGATGGGAGTAAATGTTACTTTTACTAAGAAAGGAATCTCGTTCACTCTCCCTCATTGGAAAACTTGTAAGAATGACAATTATTTTATTAAAATTGGCTCATTATTTTTATTTGCCAGTCAGTTCATAGAAATTGATATACATGTATTAATTGTTTGTATTGCATAATCCAATTTTCCTCACTAATTTATGCTCTGCAGGGTCGAGGGGTCGGAGAAATTGTAGCATAGCCGAAGAGGACATTTTACTAATTGAAATAAAAAAGAATCACTTGTTATCGCCTTCACAAACTATAAGTGTGGCGACGGGAAGAAGGGGTACAAAAAGGATTAGGAAGATATTCGGGTTTAGCCGTAAAAATTCAAGTCCCAATTTTTACTATGGTCCTATGAATGGTAGTAAGTTGTGGTTGCGTATTTTCAATTCAATAATAGTGACAACCGAATTTGCAAAACAAGTTTTCAAAATGCAATTTTATTTTATTTTAGCCACTACTCAGAAAAGGATTGTTTTTCATTCGTCACGTTTTTCTTCTGATGAGGCAGCAAAAGCATTATCCAAAATATTTGGACACGGAATTGTCTCGATTAAGTCTTGAGTACAAAACTATTTCTGGATTTTCACATCCACAATTGATAACCATATAGTAGATGGAAGCGAAAACTGTTTGATATTATATTTAGCAATCTCCTGAAAATAAACGAGAAGAACATTTTCTGTGTAAATCCAATTAACAGTCAATTGTTTCAACGTTTGGTAGCTCAACTACAGAGATAATTCATTTCAAACACAATTTGCAAGCATTTCACGAAAAATATGTAACGGTTATATCGTTGATTAGTCCATTATCATGGACTAGTTGTAAATATGGATATTTTTGCGCAGTCAAGTTCTGGATGTTCCCAAAAAAACTCCGGAACTGGAACTGATAATATTTGTTGACAGCTTGTTTATAGACCATATAACATTCTGTTCTATATAATCTTTGTTTGACAAACAATCATTACTCTGTCTGGTCCATT
>JAAXNX010000700.1:0-24187 GCA_036491905.1 Folsomia manolachei | reverse complement strand
AAATGACTCGGTTTAATTCACATTATGTAATTTATGCATTTTGACACGAAGAGAAATCAAAGAGCAAAATGACGAATGGTGTTATTCGAAATAACTATTGTTTATTACGGAATTTGTTATTCGGAAAAGAATGGTTGTTTATATTTCAGAAAATGATGGGAAACGTAACTTACGATTTGATGCCGAATATCGTATTAATTATGTTGCGTCATAGAATGGTATAATGTTCTGATCAAATTCCATAAAAATTACAACAACCAAACAAAGAATGAACGAGGTCGTCTCAGAATTACCCTCGTTCATGCCGCAAACTAAACTCGTGCGGTTTGTAAGGTTGTGGTGATGTGAAAAATAATAATAATTCCAGAAAAATAGAAAATTATTTAACTTGTCATTTGATTTTTTTTTAAATTTTAAATAAACATTGAAATAGTAAGCATTTGAATTTTTATATTTGTCCATTTCAAGTCAATCTTTCGCTTTGCTGGTCGTAGTAAATTCTGAAGTGTTTACTCTTTGTTTGTCCTTTCTAATTTACTGAAAGTTTTTAAATAACTGCACTGAAATTCTAATCTTATATTTCTTTCCATTAGGTGAACACTGGTCGCCATGTTCAGCAAGTCGCTGCTCTCATCCCGGTCAGCGCTCCAACTTCGTGGACCATGTTTCCGAGAAGGGCGGCGATTCAAGCAAAAAGTTGTCCAACCCCTCCCACCACCAATTCGTGTTGATCCTGATCTCTACTCCTCTCCAACCTTTGAAGAAGGTCAAACTCAAGGGATGGCGGATAAGTCCTCCTACTTTCCTCCCATTACTGCCTTCCGAACCAGTGAAACGGACCCTGTGCGTGTGGTTATCATATGAATTTGTGCCATCAATCTGCGTTAAGTATAGCTGACTTTGAGTTTTTTAAATAAATATTTACAGACAAAACTGGACAAATCCCATCTGGGTAGGTTTTACACGGTAGATCCTGAATTTTACAAGGGAATCATGAGCCCGGTCCAGTGCTACCCGAAGGAGTTTCGACAAAATTCTGATACGTTCGGAGAGCAATGTGTTATGATTCGAAAACCATTTCTAGACGTTAAGAATTGCGTGGAGGCATCCGACCTTAAAAAGCCAGTGGTTCGATATATCTTGTGTGAGTTGAAGCTTGAGCACAAAATCAATTTTGGAATGTTTTTATATTATTATTGTTATTTCCTCAGATGGTCCTCCGGGGTCAGGGAAGACGATGAGCATGTGCTGTCTTGTCCACTATGCTTTCACTAAGGAGTACGTTCTAGTCAATGTCCCTTGGGGTGAGGATAAAAAAGATACAAAAATCCTAACGTGACATATGTGGCATGCTTACAATGCTGGAATATTTTGTAGCACCTCTCTGGACTCGTTTTCATAAGGAAGTCGTCCAAAGCCCGACCAGACCAGGATTCTTTGATCACACGGTCAACGCCGTGACTTGGTTGACTCACTTTAAAATTCAAAATGGGAAATTGCTATCTACACTTGATGTGAGTTAGCCGACTTATATTACTAGGTTTTTTCGCGTTATTAATTTACATACATAAAGCCTCTATTTCCTACTGAATTAGGAATTCAGCTTTGATTATTGGTATTGAGTTTTTTATTGGGTGCATCCATTTTGAAATTAGAAAACATTTTCGGATGCAGCTCCGCATGAAAATTTTTTGTTCCCATGATTCTTAACCTAATCTTAATTCATAATTTTGTGTATTAGTTAAAAACGCAACAAAAATACGAGTGGAGTAAACGAGAGGAAACTCCGGAAGGATCGAATTTGATGGAAATTGTGGAGCACGGAATTGGTCGGCCAGCCCATGCTTCAGAATGTATTTACGCCCTTATTTCAGATTTGAAAAAGTTGTCGTCTGATCAAAAGTATGATAACTATTTACTTGTAGTATTTTAATCATCATGGTGGTAGTTTTAACTTAATTAATTAATTTATAATCTAACTTAATTTCCCAGGTGTAAAACGATGGTGTTGATGGATGGAATTAACGCTTTGTATTACGAATGCATCAAAATCAGACGACCCGATCGGACACTGGTACCACCAAATGTGATTACGGCCTTTGAAGCTTTCAAAATGGCAATAAAGCCGGATTGGGTTAGTTAGTTACATATTCGCTACAAAAACTTAATTTTGATAAAAAATTTAATTCATTACTCGCTTCAAAATTCTAAATTTTTATTCTGTTCACAGTCTGGAGGAGCTGTAATTTGCACGGTGGATAAACTTGCGGGACAAAACGAGATGAGGGAATCAGATTTGCCTCGATTTTTACTCACAAAAGATGTAAGAATGCGTTTCACAATGTAGAGGAGTGCCACAATTTGCATACGTTGTTTACACTTTATTTTTATTTGATCAGGGATGGGAACACTTCGACCCCTTCGTTCCTATTCGAGTGGATAATTATTCTTCACAAGAAGTTCAAACAACGATTGATTACTTTTTAGACAGGAAATGGCTGCAACATCCCCAAGCTGGATCAGAACTTGGAAGAATTGAGCTTGAGTATTTATCAACTAGAAATCCATTGCTGCTCATGAAGTTATGCAACTCTCGATAAGTTATGTAGCTAAGGACAAGTCAGAATTTGTATTTCCTAGTAGATTTTTAAGGTAAGAACAATAAACTGTTTGGTTTTCCAGAAGTAATTAAATAACAAACTTTATTCGATGACAATTCCTATTTTATGACAATGGTACTAGTATCTAAATAGTAAATTGCGAATAACTTGATTGAATCGAAATTAGTGGTTATGATATTGGCAGAAAAACAAGATCCGATTTTCAAACGATCAAACGTACCAAACTATGTAAATATTGGTAAAAAAAATATCAGACCAGACACAGTTAAACTTATAGTGCAATCAGTCAATCTTAAATGTTTGATCTCTTTCGAAATTTAAACGAGCCACGTTTTTCGGGATTCTTCGACAAACTTTTCCAAATTCTGTTCTTTTACATTTTCAAGTTCCAGCCTTTTTACAATTTGCACCCCAGTGGATCCCCTCTCGATAAATTCCTTCAAAGTAACTTCGTTCGTAATTTCTCCATACTCTGCAAAAACTTCTTCTGTCATTTTTTTGACTCCAGGGGGAAAGAGTCGAACCTTGTCCCCACTGAAACGGTTCGTCTTCCATACAAAATCTTCAAACTCTTCGGAAGTTGTTGGGTAGCGCTTATTGACAATCGTGAAATCAATATAAGCCTTCCTCAGGGACAGCAACTTAGTCTGATCCAGTTTGGCCAATTTCTTACAGGGATTTGAATCCATCACCCTCTTTCCGGACGTGGGCTCCAACACCACTTCAGAAACGTAGTCCAGAATTTTCTTATAGTTTGGAACGATATTTCCTTCTTCCGTTATGGCAAATTTGGGACGTAGAGTTTCCTTTAGCAGGGGGACATCAGGAAAATTCGAATCGTAGCTAAGATGAACATAATCATTCACATTTACAGATGGAAGGCTGAAGGGAATCTGGGATTTATGGGTGTACTTAAGCAAGGCGAGAAACTTGACGGGAATAAGACTACCAGAAACTGAATCCTCTCCTTCAAGTACTTCGTACGTTATAAAATTTCCAACCTTACGAAACATTTTGGAAATTAGTGTATACTTTTGATCCATCTCGTTTCCGACCGTTTTTAGCAAAGAGAGAACCTTGAAGATGGCTGCCCTTTCTCGGATAAACTGATGATCACAAGGAATCTCCAATTTTACCATGATGTCCAAAAAGTCCTCAACAATTGGGAAGAATTGACGTAGTCGTTCATTCAAGTAGAGTGCAGGATTTTGAGCAAAGAGTTGAGTGGTAAGCTTCCCCACAATAGAAAAGAGTTACAGGGAGTGGGACGACTTCACTGGGGTCGAGAGGCATTGATCCAAATGCTAGGCGTGTCTTGGCGGAGGTCAGTCGTCGAAGGGCGTATTGTTGGAGGAGAGAGACGACGCCAGGTTCAATCCACTCGCAGGTTAAGGCCGTTTTGGCAATTTGATAGTAGAAAAGGGCAGGGCAAGTCCGAATCTTTCTTTCCTCGGAAAAATGTAATCATTATGAGGTAATCGTTCCAAGTGTCGAAGGAGGCATGCGGGATTAATCCACCATATGAGGGTTTGTTAGTCATGGGATTTCGAAATTGGGAAGAACTGAGGAAATAGAAAAATGCAATTAGAAAAATAGGAAAAGTCTCAAACTATGTATTTTATATCTTGCATGGCTTGTTCAATTCCTTACCCAGTATGGAATAGTTGTTTTGCAGTATCCATCCCAAAGACATGGCCCACGCAGAGATCAAATTGACCAAACAGGGGACATTCTGCAACCCTTCGAAATTTTGAGTAGTTTCCATTTACCCAATATTTCTCAATTAGATCTGAAATGTGAAGAAGGAGGACGGGTATGGATTGATGCTCCACTTCAAGAGTCACAGCGTCAAAAAAACTGCACTTTTCCGAGATATCCTCCAACGATTCGAGATCGAGATCCATATCTGGTTGTACTGACGCCGCCACACCCACCTTGTCCTGTTTGTAGCCTTGCTTCAAAATGTCGAAAAATTGACAGCTCTTGTTCGTGTTATGAATGTAGTTGACCTGACACACAGAAAAATCCGTGTTAATTAGGACCAAAGTAAAATTATAAGCATTTATTCCTAAACATGCACTATAGACTATAATCTCTTACCAGAGTAGAAATAGAAGAGTCCACATTTGTCCTAAAGTCTTTGATATCAGAATCCGTCAAATTTTTGTAATATTTGGTTCCCCTCAACCACTTCATCATGACATCCCTATCCTTCCAGTCGATCGCTATAACATTGTCTTGACCCTGCCCCTTCTCTTCTTGCTTATCAATCTCTGCAAAGAGGCGCATCCTCAATCCATTCAGCTTATCTGCTTCTTCTAACCCCTGAATTTCGCTTCCCATGAATTTTGCCTGAATGTAGTCACTCAACTCCACAATGGTTTGATTGAAATTGTCGGAAGTCACTTTGTCATAATCGAATGGTTTGGAAGTGTTGATTTCCTTGAGAATCTGTTCGTTCATGAAAATCTTGAGCTGTGACCCGGAAAAGAATCCGGCCCCAACTGACATATTAATCCTTCCAGACTGCGAGATTATGATAAAATTCAGGGAGGCATAGTTCATTTTAAGGGATGCATTGAGTTGGGAACATTTTTGCAAATCATGAGTGGATATTTCACCGTCCGTTACAATCCAGAGCTCGATAGGGGTCGTGGATCCGATGTTACTGTCAATCCATTTGATAATGGTGACTGGCTCTGTGCCCCCAGAACCATGTTTTCGATGAATAATGCTCTCCAGGGCAGTCAAACTCACTTTTTCAGCACGAGTTTCCCAAGTAAGAAAGATTGGAGTTGAGGATGAAGTTTTGCATTCTTGAAGGAATTTTTGCAAATATTTGGCACCAAGAGAGTGGTAATACGGCATGTTAGCGGTGGAGCCTGACATATCCCAGGCGAAAATTGGGATAGCTGCTATGGTGGAAGACTGATCCTGCCAAAAAATGAAACCAGAAATATTTTATGTTTGTACATTTTCATGAAATCAGTATCCGATTGCTTTTACTAACCTCCATTCTTCCTGGTATTTGGAAAAATCTTGAATGAAGCCGAAATGCGTTTGTATTATTACTACTTAAAAAGTATTTAAAAAGTTTAATTCTTCGTTGCAAATTATAACGGTAACAAAATTATTAAATTTTAATATTGGTAACAACCGCAAAGCTTTCGATTAGTGGAGCTACTTAGCTTACTTCTGTTGCATACGCAAGTGGTCAAATCCTTGGTGGGACTGATCCTTAGGAGTTCAAGAAGTCTAGCTTTTTATACATGTAACAGTCTAATTTCCAAACGTATTATTTATTTAATGCAGTCCCAGTAGAGAGGTAGTATGTGTGTGCATATTACAACAATTTCATGGAAATTGAAGGACAACTAAACGATAGTAATACAAATACACACTTGTCCTCATCATGGAAGATATGCATGCTACTTTTTTTACGAGGCTCAATGGTATGCAAGTCTATGGCACAGCTCGACACCACCTCGGTTTTTTGCATCATTTTCTTTCATAAACGTTTTTCGTTACAGGTTTACAACAACTAAGAACTGCCCTCAGTTGGTTCAATTTCATCATGATTATGCACATAAGCCTACCATAAGATAACGTTATTTCTACTAAGAATCCTCCATTTTTGTTTATGCATGATTTTAAATTAAACATAGTTGTACATACTTATATACTGCAATCGGAAATGTGCTTTGCATTATGCTTCGTCATTTGTTTTTGAAGGGAAAACGTTATCGTTGAATATTAAATTAAATTCGGTTTGCCAACTAATGGTCCTTAAAATATTTAAATGATGCATACAGATGCTACAATTTGCATTTTTGAAATTTACAAGTTGATTTGGGTTCCATGCAATGAACTGAAGCTGTACATTATGGTTTTTAGAATTGTTTAGTTTTATACAAAATTCATTTATTATTTTTATTTTATATCACAAAATTCAATTAATCTTAGAAACATAAAGGTGATCACAAATTAGCAAATGTAAAGTGGCCGGTATGTAAGTAAATTATCTTTGCTTTGTACTGCTTGTTTGTAATTAGTTACTATTTAGTAGAGATGGGTCTTTCGTGGACCTCAGCTAATGATATAGCTTCTTTGTATTTATAAATAATAGGTAGCTTAAAATTACTTGAATGTACTAAAGTTGATCATTATTGGAAATGGAATTCGACACCAATTGAGAAAAAGGTAGCGAGGTAAAAAAAATACAAATACTTTAAAAAATCCCAAGATCTGACTAAGCATAGTTATGAGCAAGTGGCATACGTAATCATTTAATCAATTGATCATTCATCATCAGGAAGTCCGTCAATCTCCGCTCGTCTCTTCCGAGGAGGAGGTTTTCTAGCTTCCTTATTAAGAGCAATGTAGGAAATTATGGCCCAATGGTCCGATGGAAATGACTGAGTATTTGGAACTTTTTCAATTCCCGTTACACCAAAAAATCTATCCGAAATCATAACAAATTTAGAAATTCGGAAAGTATATAATTTAATTTCTCTGACTCTCTTACTCAGGAGTAAGGGTGGGTGGGTCTGAATTACGGAAATAAAAACGATCAAAACGGCATCTAGGCTGGTACTTGGATGGCATCTGTTTATTTGTATTCCGCGTTAAATCCCAAGTATACTGACAAGTTGCTCGAGACCCGCATTGAACCCAAAGGTCACACATTGTTGTAGGAAGAGTATCACCCAACTGAATTTTTTTAAATTGACATTGTTAATATATGTTTTTGTGGAAATTGGTGGCATTTTATTTCTCACCTCTTTATCTCTCAGATTCAAATCTCCTCCAAAAACTACATTGTACTCCTTATCAAATGTGGAAGATATTTCCAAACAGGTTGCTAACTGCTCTTTACGCTCCGCCATAAACTCGGCCGTGCTTTCTAAATGAGTATTAAGCAGAGCCAGTTTGGCCCGACCGATGAAGGCTTTGGTTACAAGAAGAGTTCTACCCATTGCTGTGAAAAAGGTATCAAAATATAATTTTTGCATTGTTTTCTGATGGTAAAAATAGGTTTACTCTCACCAGAACTAGGGAACGGCATAACATAATGATCCTCATAATGGACAGAATTCTTTTTGAGGTAGGTAGCTGTCAAATATTGGCAGTTACTATCTTCCGTCCCGGGAATAGGTTTGTAATTTGTAAGTAATTTCCGAGAAATATAGTCGAACGTATAAGGTAACAGTTCTTGAAAAAATAGGACGTCATGTTTTTCTCTAAAAAAAACATTTTTTGTCTTCGTATTTTTAATTAAAAAACAGTGGTATTTTTGCTATTAGTATTAATTAAATACCTTTCGACAAGGTTAATCACATAATTAGTTCTCAATTCCAGATTCTTATCGTCAAGCCCATCTAAGTTCCAGCTAAGAGTTGAAATGAACATTAGTTCAGCATTAATTTTAACATAACTTCACCTTGCCTTAGAATACTAAATTTCTCAGGGGCCCAACTTGAAAAACTACCTCCTGGTGTGGTAGGCAGTTCTCTGAAACAATGGATAATAATAGCATAGCTGAAAATCCCATTTATATCTTTCGAATTTGAATACGCCACATACATTTCTATTGGGTTTTCCTTTCTGACCATCTGCACCCGAGCTGCATAAAACTTTAAGGAATGATAAAGTAGGTATTGCTGAGGCTATCGGCATACATGAAGTAGAGGCACCCTCATTTGGTAGAGATGAAGTCTGCGGTTTATTTTTCTCGTCATCGGTGTCCATTGCCACGTCTTCGTCTTCCTCCTCATTGCTGGAGTTGTTGTTTGCGAGGAGCATATCAATGGCATCCTATCGGAAACAGGAACAAATGGAGCAATTACTATTAAGAATCTGAGACAAAAATTGCCTATTACATGAATAACTTCAGTATTACCTGCATACTCCACCGATAAGCTACCAAAGTACTTTTAGCCGTGTCTTCATCAACTTCACAGATTTGCATTAAATCACTAACCAGCTTGGATTTTAGATTGTCATCCAATTCTAATAGCACCTCTGAAAGAACTACTCTTGGCCCATTTCCTGGCTTGGTCTCATCATCATCATCATCATCTAGGATTATTTCCTCCTGATCTAGATCTTCAGCCTCATTATCCTTATCGCTGTCCGTGTGTTTGCTGTTATTGCTTGAATTTAGCGTGTCTTGTGCCGTAGGATTTACATTTGAGGACGTAGAGCCAGTATCTGGAGGAGTGGGAGGCACTAATGACGAAGATTCCTCTGCTTTTTTATCCTCACTGGCCAGAGGTTTGATTGGAGATTTTGAGGCCCCTGGATCCTTATCACCCTCCATCCCCAATGATCCCTTTCCAACTGATATCCTATAAAAACAAATAAATACACCGTCATTTCAGTGAAATTTTGACTCACTATAACTTGTAGTTCAGTTCAGTAAAAATTCAGTTCATGCAAAAATTAATTGGGAACCCATCGCCATCGCCTATGATAGACGGCGTCTATCCCGATTCCTCATCAACCTCACTCAACACCTGATTACAGAGTTTAATTACTTTTTAGTTGTAATCTTACCAATTAATATTTCCAATTTAACTGACTTATGATAAGTCACTTATCACAACTTGGCATCAAGCAAGAGAAAGAAAAAGTTGTCCAGAAGATAAAATTTCCGGCTTTTTTCTTTCCCTCTCGCCTCAGCTCAGCTCAGCAGTTGGGGTTGGGTGAGGGTTGCTTGCTGGGCGGACTATTCTGATTTCCAGTCACGCTCTGGAAAAAAGTTCCTCTCTAAAAGAAGCAAGAACAGAGTAAATTCCCTGAATTTATCTTGTCAATTAGCAATAGGATAAATTAAATACTTGCCATTTTGTGGGAGTCCATGAGTTCAGTTGGTGGGGCCGTCAAAAGGCGGAGTTCTCTGAGTAGTGTGGTCGGTGGTGGTGGGGAGTCTCCCTTCACAAAATTTGTGAGGTTGTTGGTCGACGCAAATATTTCTGTAAAGTTTCAGAAACTCGGCGAAAGTTGCAACACACTCAAAATTTGTAGGGGGAAATTGGAGGTTTTAGGGTCGTAAGTAATCGTTTGAAATCATTAATTAAACCAGTGACTAACCTGATTTTTTAGCTCTATCTAGAATACTAGAATAGAATCCAGAGAAATTTTGTTGGATTGATGTAATCCAATAAATGTCAAAGTTGTAAATAATACTTTGTATAATTTAGAGACGAGGCGTTCACAGTTTTGTCCCAAGTTGAGCCCAATTATCAACAGGAACTTGTGAATAACGTGGAAGACATTTTTGCAGAAGACGTGGAAAAGGCGAAACTAATTTTGTATGAATTTAAACTACTTATACAAGTTAATTCTGGATGTTGTATTTGTCACTATTTTATGTTATTTAGGGAGGAAGTTGACGCCACGCTTAGTGAATTACAGACATTGTTGGAAAAGATTCGAGGCACGCTTGAAGTTGACGGAAGCTTGTCCACTGCTTTCAATTATTACGAAGATTGTAGATCAATCCTTACATTTCTAAAGCTCAAGTGAGTGATGTTTTTTATTTAATTTGTTTAAGCATTACACAATGACAAAATCACTGCCATAGCATAATAGAGTGCCACACCACTGTTCATAGTAGTAGAGTTTTTCGGTGGTAGTGGCATTTCTTTTCTTTATTTTTCACCAAATTTTGTGTTTGGAATAGATTCAAACATACCTGATATTCCGTATGCGTAGCATTTTTTTCAGTTTCAGTTTTCAACTCAATAATCGATCAAAGTTTTGCTTTATTATCAGTGCGAACTCTCAAGTGAACATTCAACAATATCAGAATACTTTTTAAATTATAAAGCAAAAGACAGAAGTTACTGTGATGGTTTAATTTGGATTTGTGTAGTGGTGATAATTAGTCAGTGCTTCCTGATGGTTTTTACTAAAAGCCAAAAGTATTGAGTCTTCATTTCATTCATCAACAGAAATTAAGGACGCAAGGAGATGAAGGCAACGAAAATGGAGGATTCCAATCACACCATTGAATTGGACGTCACGATTTCCGAGAATAACACCATCACCGTCTCGCGATCTCGACCAAATTCACCAGCGGCGAACGCAAAGTCCACTAATGGCAGCCACCCAAAATCTAAGTCATCCACACCAAGTCATCGATCCCGTAAGGAGAAATTGGTAGTTCGAAGCTTTTCTACTGAGACCAACGAACCTGGCGACGACATGGAACCACACATTCTTACTCGGGAAGAATTTTTGAGAGAAAAGCGTGCCAAATCTCTTGGCTCTGGTCCATCGACACGAGAGTCATCTCCAGTCGGTGATGGAGACGACGCTCCAGTTCCGTCTCCTAGAAAAAACGAGGAACTTCTCGATAATAAAGAAGCCGTGGGCAATCATGAGTCTCATCCACATTCTGAAGGTGGACAAATGGAACAGAAAAGCGACACAGTTAATTTTTCTTCACCGCCGAAACTAAAGCTTAAATTAAACAAGAAGAAGAAACACAAATCTTCGGAAGGAAAAGAGAAGCACTCCAAACACAAACTTAAACACGCTTACAAAAAATCAGCAAAGTTTGCCGACAATCTTTCACCAACGTCCTCCACGTCACTTCTAAAACAGTCTTCGTCTTCTCGGCCTTCAGCTACATTTGTAAAGAATTCTTCTTTGAAACTATCACCAGATAAAGAACACCGTGCTCTGCTTAGTTCTGCAGCTGGGTTTGCATCCAAACCAAGACGTCCACCTATGCAGAATCGTACAAAATTATCGACACCGCCCCAGCCACCATCACCGGCAAAGAGAAAGTTTGTGAAATATAACCTCTTACAGGAACGACTCCCAAAAGAATGGTTTAAAGACTACATAAATGCAACTAAAGCAAAGTCACCATCATTTACCATCCCACCACCCAGGCGACCTAGCATGGCATCTTCAAAGAAGAATCAACCTCAACAGAAAATCCCCACCAACAAGTCCAACATTGTTCCTGGTTTGGGTTCAATCAATGAAAAGAATGAAATTCGGATCCATTGCATAAGCAGCGAAGAACATGACGTCATTTCAAATTCTGCACGCACAGATGCCCTTACTTTGTCTCAGGGGATGGAAAAACTTACTGATCTAGTGAAAAATATTGGACCTAACCAATTGAAAGTTGAAGGTGTGACCGTACCGCAAGTATGCGCTGAAGCATTGGCAAAATTGGTAAAAGCGGCAACAGAATTCCCTACTACAAATTCTGCATTGGAATTGTCAGATTCTTTAGATGAAACCCAGGAACCAGTCATTGAAAATGAAAACGAAGAAAATGTCGAATCTCATCCCTTCGTTAATCATGTAAAAACTTTAATAAGAAATCAAGGAATCGCGAAAGAACTCAAGGTATTAATGGAAAGTAACCAAGATCTTCAGGAAGCTAGTGAAGCCAATTCCTTCCATCCAGTGTTCCACGTGGGAACATCCTTCATTAAAAAATCGCCACCAGCCTTTCCTCGGATTCGTGTCGAAGAATTGGAAATTCTCAAAGAACTTCTTACACCAGATGATCACTTTGAGCTTGGCGAGGACGAGATGGAAATGGTCAAATTGTATATTGAACTAATGCGAGCAGAACTAAAGGCTTTTAAGGAAGACCAGCAAAAGATTAAAAGAATGAACACCATCCTTTTAAACAATGATCCTGAACAAGAGCCTTCCGTTAGTGGTAGGAAAATATTAGATGCCTATGCAATTCCGGTAAAATTTTCCTCTGAAGAAGAAAGGTGTCGGATAAAATCCGCCCTCCCAGGTCTTATCTTAACCCAGGAAGAAGTCGTGGAAAAGATTTTTAACGGTAAAGGCAATAAACAAACTCAGCGCAAAGATGCTTTGACTGAGCTTAAAACAAGAAGATTTCGAAATGGAAAAGAAGTACCGCTAAAAAAGATTCGATTGGATAATGTGAAAATTAAACCGAAGAGCGTAATTGATCAGGAAGTCAGCACTGGTAAGACTTTGTCAAAATCTTCTAAACCAGCATCCACCGCCACGGCTAGCTTCACTGTTCCACCAACACAAATTGACACAAAGAACAACGCATTTATCACGATGGAGCCAGTAATGACTTTGCGGGATGGGAAGGAGTTACCCTATGATGGGAAAGGCTTCGACATATTTCGTGACAAACCATTTTTCAAAGTGGAAGTAAAACCTGAATTATTTGAAAAAGACTTGAAGCCATGGGGGTTTGATAGATTTAATGGATATGGAGTTACGGGGATTTGCAGTGATGAGTATTCACGGAAAGTTGATGCCAATATGAGGCGCCTGCGGGATGGGGGAAAGGAATATGAATTCGAGTATGAAAGGGCAAAGATGATGAACACTGGGGAACATCATGATGGATCAAAGTTATATTCGGATTATACGCCGCTTTTAGAGGTAAGACAATAAGCAATTGCAATAGTTTCCTGACTCGTAGTACGTATCTATAACCCAAAAACTGATGTTTCGATTTGTACTATTTTCAGAAAGACCGACTATTGTTGGCTACATCAACTACTGGATCAGTATCAGTCCCCAGTACTTCGGTTTCTTTTGGATCTTACCCAATTTCAACTTCTGTCAGTAAAACTTCACCACCATCCACCAACCCTCAATATCGACGAAAATTGTTTTCACTCCCATCTGAAACTGCTACTTCCTGCCGAACTTCAGCGACTCAGCCCTCATCAGCATATACTAGCAGTGGATATAATAATCACACTGGAAGTGGTGGCATTCTTTCCTCCCCACAACAAAAACAGTTACGTGCCCGCTACTCTCGACAACAGCATTCCACTCTTTGTCCGCCCTTTGAGAATAACCACTGTTCCTTTACCACCCACTATTGTCCCTCTCCTCGTGCACCCGGCTCCCGTTTCTGCATTTCACACGTGGACGAAGGAGCCACCTTGCAATTTGAACGGTGTAAATATTTCAAGGACTCAAGAGAATGCGGACGATTCATTCCAAAAACGGATATCAATTCACTTCATGTGTTTTGTGAGCTTCATGCGACCATTGTGGCTCATGCGAGACAAAAGAAGTTGAAAACGGAGAGGCAGAAGACCAATTCGAAATCAAAATCAAACATTCTCCTCACCCAATTAAACAACAATTTGGACCGGACTAAAGGTGCGATTATGGAGTTGAACGAGGAAGGAGTTTTCTCAGTCAGAAAAGATCTTATTCAAGATGAAAATAACACGCTGAACGATTCCTCTGGATCTGAATCAGATGATGATGAGGATAACGCAGAAAAATTGGCAGAGACATTCGGTGGTGATGAGGACACGGACGTGGATGACATTGATGTAGATGTGGAAGGAATGTTTTCAGGAACAGGCTTAAGTGGCAATGGCTGTAGCAGCCCATCCGACGAATATGATTATGACTGCCTTCGTCATGCTGGTTATGTCACAGTGGATGAAGCCGTCAAGATTTATAGACAAAAATTACGACAAAAGAAACAAATACTTCAAAGATTTATGGAACTTGAAAAAATTAAATTTCGTCACGGATGGCGTCAATTTTGCCGAGAAACAGGATGGCTAAAGAGACAGCGGATTAATTTTACCACGGATCCTAAACTCATCTCTACATCTACCCTCCTATCCACAAAGTATGCAAACTTGTCGGAGGAAAAATTGGATAAATTCATCACAGAGGAGATAAAGGTACGGGATGCAACAAAGTATGTTTTGAGTCACCGCCTTAATCGAGGACCTCGATCCCTTCTCCGTCACCAAGTTTTAAGAAAACGTCAGCAGATTTTTGCCCAGAGTGAAATCAAGCGAGCAAAGTTTGAATGCAAGGAAGAAGCTAAAATTCGTTCCAGGCCGAGACCCACGCCTATCTTAATTTGTTCCTTTGGTGCTGGTGGGGGTGAAGGTCAAATTAAATGTAACAGCGTATGCATACCCTTGAGCCGTTTTTGCCTTCTTCATATCAAAGAAGATAAAAACCAAAAGTTGTTCCGACCATGTCGCTTCCAATACGGGCCGGATGTGGATGATGTGTGTTTAACTCCGACGCTGTCGCATCTGGAGGAATTTGGCTGCGCAATTCATGCCATTCCTATGCTGCCTAAGGATGTTCCTCCCACGCTAAAGGAGAACAGGGGACCCAAAGTGGAAGAAGATATTGCAAAAGTACTACAGGAAGTTAGTGATGAGGAGAAGGCAGGAGGGGAAGAAGAAGGAGAAATTGTACAAGATTTAGCATATGATGACGATGAAATTGAACAGGAGATGGAAGAGTTGGTAGGGGATGAAATGGTGGATATGGATCATATGAGACAAGTTGTGAGATCTATTTATGGAAGGGGTTTGTATGTCACGGATTCCGAGGAAAGTGATGACACGGATGAAGAGGATGAAGAGGAACAACATACTGCGGCCGAAGAGGTGTGAGAATTCCTGTTCAAGAATGACGACGGTAGAAGTGGATGATAGATAACTTTTACTTAATAGTTTTTCTCAAATATTAAGTTCTGAATATTTCCAGTCTATTGATTGATTACTATCTTTCCTTAATTGGTGCTTAAAATGTTATTCTTTTTTAGCTATTACTTGTCTGACTATACTTTAACTGTCGACGTTAATATTATTATGCAAGATTTCTTCATTTCAGAAATGAGCTTATTAAGTACTAGTACTATAGAGGAAGTACGAGGTAAATATCTATTATGCTGTCAATGCCAGTGCAAGTAAACTTTAATGAATTACGAATTCAGCTCAATTGCCTAATCTTCCAAATGAATAAATCATTGTAAAAAGTGATTGTCATGTATTGCACACGACTTTATTTAATTACTTATTCAAAACACATGAATTAATTTTATTGCAACAAACAACTTTCATTGTATACACATTAATTCTGACGCCTATTTTTTCGTTACTGTTTTA
This sequence comes from Folsomia manolachei, assembly GCA_036491905.1. Classification (NCBI taxonomy): domain Eukaryota; kingdom Metazoa; phylum Arthropoda; class Collembola; order Entomobryomorpha; family Isotomidae; genus Folsomia; species Folsomia manolachei. The sequence continues at coordinate 8,649 of JAAXNX010000700.1, read as the reverse complement.
GAACCAACATCTTCAAATCCCACTTTGCCATTCCAGCAAATGAACCCACAGATCCGGAACCATTTAACAACCCTACGATCCAAATCCATGAAGAAAACTTTGTTTATCTTTTGGCTAAACTGAACACTATCACTTCCGCAGCTACATTTCAATGATTACTCACTCTTTTATGATTTGGCTCAATTTTGTCAATCACTTCAAACTTAATCAAAATAAACTTTAATGGCAATGAAACGTGCAACTGTATTTGAAAACGGCAGCTCAACAAACGGCAAAGTCCTTGCAATTAGTGAAACGTATGCAGAATTTTTAAATGTCATTCAGACAGCTTTTGAAAACCCTTCCCTCTCCGTCATTTACACCACGAAGGGAGGACGTATCTCCGATGTATCAGTTATCAGGTGCGTATCAATGTATCTAGCATATCAACAAGTGTAAATATATAATTTCTTAATTTTTTTAGGGATGACGAAACGCTATTCGTCTCCAAAGAGGGAGAACAATTCGCTTCCATACCATCTCGAAATTTTGGATCCTTCCAATCTCAAACAACATCAGAATGGGTGCGTCTCAATGTTGGTGGTCAACTTTTCCACGTGTCCAAAACCACTTTACTGAATCAAGAGTCCCTCCTATCGCGAATGTTTGACCCTCACTCACAGATTCAACCCAGTTGTTTCGACCCGACTGGTGCGTACTTAATTGACCGAGATGCCCGCTACTTTGCACCTTTACTCAATTTTCTCAGAACAGGAAAACTAATGGTGGATCCGGATTTAAATATTGAAGGTGTGTCGTAGGTAGTGTTTACGTAATTGCTAGAATAATTCTTATTCATGTTGTAAATGGCGTAGGTGTTCTAGAGGAAGCTCAGTTTTTGGATCTCCAATCCTGCATTCCACTTTTGAAGAAGATGTCAATATCTAAGGAGGAGCTACCACTCACACGCCGAGATGTTGTGAACGCGTTAATAACCACGTCAAACGAGGCAGCTTTGCGCTTCCAAGGTAGAACCAAATTATTAAAAATATGAATTTTCAATTTATCTGTTTAGTTTAGTTCATTTTGTTCATCCTTCAAATTATTTTGTATTTGTAGGGGTCAACCTCGCTGGGGCCGATCTTTCGTATTTAGATCTTAGGAACATTAACTTTAAGTATGGATAGATTTGAATTTTGCACAATTCTTATTTTTTAAGATGTTTCATTATTTGGCTTGCTAATTTAATAGATACGCAAAACTTCGTCAAGCAAAATTGTCTTATTGCAACTTGTCCTTTTGCAACTTGGAACGTGCTGATATGACCGGGGTGGAGATGAATTGTGCCATTTTAAGCGGAGTTAAAATGATGAACGCTTGTTTAGAAGGAGCACATTGCGTCAACTGCAATTTTCAGGTTAGCCATCAAAAAGGGAAGCTTAAAAAAATGAAAAAATGACATAACAAAAACATTTCTATCATTCATTTAGGATCCATCCGGGCGCAGCGCCAACATGGGTAATTTTGTTTTCAATTATGACAGACTCTAAAATTAATTAACTTAAAATGTTAATTTCTGTTATGTAGAGGGGGTTAATTTGCGAAATGCGATGTTGGAGGACTCGGACATGACTGGGGCAAACCTTCGCGTTGCCAATTTGAAAGGAGCCAATTTAAAATCGACCATACTCCGAGGCGCTATTCTTGCCGGGGCGGATTTGGAGAAAAGTGACCTCACCGGAAGTGACCTACATGAAGCCAATTTGCGAGGTGCAAATTTAAAGGATGCGGCATTAGAATTGATGATAAATCCTTTGCATATGGCACAAGCCATTCGATAAAATTAAATTCCATAATGAAATATTTTTTCCGATTTGTTCTCTAGCCACACAGGATTTAGCAGCTATTATTTTTAATTACAATCTTTTGTCGACTGAAATGAATTACTTGCTTACGATACGAATGAAAGCAATAATGATGATCTGAGTGATTTTTTTAAGAACCGGCCTAATCATTTGATCGCCTGCATGGATTCAATTGAGGCACAATTATTCGGAGATTAACCATCCTGGCAAATAAACAAAATAAATTGTTGTGTGGGTTTTTGATTCCATTAATAGACACTTTATGAATCTTTCCGTCTTGTCAATTGTCCCATCCTCAATGGGAGATGAGCTCAATATATAATCTCTCCATTTCATTCAACCCACGTTCACAATCAATTTTGTACCTTCCACCCAACTCTGCACAATTGCAAATGAAATTAAATGAAACTGGAGGACATGGGAATAATTGTTGTTCCCCTGTGGTGAGATAAATTCGTGGATTTACGTAAGCCAACCCAACATCTGACAACATTTGCGTTATTGCAAATATCGAAGACGCGCACCACATACACAGAGAAGGAAAATAGAAAATTTAGAATTATTGCAGAATTCGGAATACTTCCGAAATACACACAGCTAAATGAAGAGATACACACGAAAACACTCGTAAAGTAAATTGTTGCATGTGGAGATGAGACAACTTAATTTTTTTGCGGAGGAGTAAAGAATTCTTCTAGGATGACGTAAATAATATCCCATAAATAATTGTTTCAAAATACTCAGATACAATTGTTATTCTATCATGCTATTGCATTCTGCATTACGACCCCATAGCAAGTTGTATTATTTGCATTTGACGTATCTGAGCCTGAGGGAGAGGAAATGCACTTGTAATTTACTGCACTTTAAAATGCATCCAACAATTTGAAAATGAGTAGATCAGTAGAGGAATTTACGGTACACATTTTATATTGTTTACACACATTCAAATTAAAACAAAGCAGATCACGCATGAGAAAGAGAAACTCGTCCATTCCGTGCATTTTACCTGATTGATGAAGTAAAGTAAGGAAATACGTAAAGGTACGACATCACTGAGACACTTGAGAAGCCAAATGAGCAGTAGATTTCTAATTTGCTAGGTTAGACTATCTGCAAGTATACTCTGCCTGTCTCAACTCGCCTCTCGAAAAAGCACCTATATTTTCCATTAGGTTTAGATTGTCTTATTCACATTTATAACATCTATCTGCTGACAATGTGTCTCATTCATCTGCTACCATACAGCATTAATTGTTGGTTAGTTGGTAAATCAGTTATCACAGGTCATGAAAACTAAATGCGATACGTTAGGATGGGGTGAAATGAGCGAGGGACCCTGGTAGGTACGATGAGACTGCACAGGTTTTTTATAGCATGCACACTGTTTTGCAGTAGTCCAATTTCTTCTAGTTTTCGTTTATTGTAAATTTTTGCCCATTCATGCATCAATTCGAAAAGGCATCTAACTGCTTGATAATCTAAAAATACGGAATATCAGAACGAAATATTTCCAGTGCCCCGTTGTTTTTAATTATGACATCGAATTGACTTATAACACATTGGGCAGGCGTTGTGGTCCCGTGAATGAAGTGACGGTGAAGTGCGGAATTGGGTATAAAAACTGTGTTTTACTCTCATTGAAGTTCAGTGATACATAATTTGAGCAATGCGTCAAACGGCAACAGTACAAATTGTTTGTCAATCCAACTAATCCAAGAGAATAGGATCAGAATAAAATACAATTCATTTCATTTCATTCATGTCCAGAAACAAAACTAAACAAAACGCACCGCAAGCAATATATTTGCATAAATAGATATTTGTACAGATGAGAACCAACTAATTCAATAATTGATAGTTTGGGATCGTCACAAAAAAATTGTGGAAAAGGTTGAAGTCTGATTTTAAACAACTTAAAAAGTGACATTGATTCCTTGACATTGGCGTCCATCCCTCTGTTCCAGTTGCAAAATGAAACCCAACGCAAGAATTTTATCAGTGTCAAAAATCTCATTTGTTTTCGTCATAATCCTCCTCATAACTTTTACAGCTAGTCAGTTAATATCCACGGGTAATGCTAATTTGGGACCAAGGGCTGGGAGTGGGACTGGGTTTAGGGGTGCTCCAAAAGAGCTCAGCAATAACAATGGAGTGGGCCATGTGACAATGGACGTTTCTCCGAACTGCATGTATGATTCTTCTGATTTTAAAACAATGGGCGACTCCGTTGAAAGGGCGCTCAACTTTTATGACCAAAACATTGACAAATTGGTATTGGATGCGGCTGCGGGTACAAGAAGTCTGGAAGGTAGTGTAGAATATTTTTGTTCCTGATTTTAATTTTTGGAAATAATATTTTGGAATATTTTGCATAGCACAACTAAGAGCAATTCTTCAACGGCACCCCTCTCTTCCGGAATTAGTACAACAATACTTGAGATATTTGTTGGGAAGAGCAGAATCAATTAGTAATCGAATTGCACAATCTATTGCTAACAGCCCCAAAATCTCATATATTGAGAAGAAGCGTAAGTTGGTCTTGCAGATCATTTGTTATATAACAAATTCAATTGGGCTAAAATTTGTATCATTATCATTTTGCAGACACCTTACCCTGGGTGCTGACTGAGGGTCTGTGGGATTGGCCAGTGAACGGTGAGATTCAATTGAATTGATTTAAACACAGAGTCGAATTTAAAAACAACGATTTTTTTCAGGAGATTGGGAATCCTTGTCCGTAATGCAAGGATACGAACCCCAAGAGGGATTTAATGCCACTAAAATCTTGGCTCAGAGCAGAGAAACAATTGAAGAATCGCAATCTGACGCCTGCATTTATCAAGTTTTTAACTGCCAAGCTCAAGAAACTTCAGAAATTTGTCGAAAGCTATTCTTTGAGCAAGAACAATCCCTTTATTCCTTAACTCATCAAGTCATTTATACATTGTTTGCGAAAAAGGTTAGTAGTCTATCTTAGTGCTCATAGACTTTATTGTACAACTGACTATTAAATAATTTACATGTGTTTCCGATTTGTTCTTAAATTCTTCATTTTAGAAACAGTGCTTCAGAGCAATTGGGGCAAGTGAGCTGAGACAGTACCAGGAAAAACTATGTGCAAAAGTGTGGTTAGAAGCTAATGCGTTGTCGCAAATTGGATTTCCTCCGAATTATGCTGATCTATTTGTTGAACAGGGTTAGTTATTTGAACTCGGCTATTAAAATGGAATTTTAAATCGATCACATTTTAAAATTCGTTTTTTTAATTCAGTGGCAATTTGTGGAATGACAGGTGAGATTTTGATACGATTTTATCTAAATGGTGGATGTTGCATTTTTGGCAAACTAATGCATGCAATATATCCTTTTTTTCAAAGGCTATCCCAACTTTTTCCGAAGAGACTGGCTAATGCAGATTTTGAAATGGCAATCTCAACGCAAGTCTGGATGCTTCGTTGGTAAGTATGTTCGTTTGTATATAGGTTTGAGTTTGAATACGACAGTTTTTTTATTTGCAAACAACGCAGTTATTTGTATATATTTCCTTGAAAAGACAACTATCTCAAAAATTTTTAATTTGAACTCAAATTGAGTTACTCAATCCGAGCACACTTTTGAACGTTATTTATTAATAAGCATAATTTTTTTGAGACATCATCATTATGTAAATGCGGGTGCCTTGTTTTGCAGATGCCCGTCCACAACCTCCAAACTCTGCTGTGATGCTTGTTAAATTATATCACCAAAATCAGAAAAAGTTTCATGAATTGATGAATCGTCATTTTCAACAACACAAAGCAAATACGCAACAAAATAAGGTGACATCCCGACAAAAGAGATCAGATGCATTTTTGAGACAAGGAAATCAGGAAAATTGTAGCGTCCACTTCACAGCCGTAGGAATCACGGCGGTGGGAATGCATATGAGATATTTCGTTGATACTTGTTTTCCTACATATTAATAATTTAATAAATTAGCTAATGAATTGATGTGATTGTTGAGATTTATTATGTGGGTGAGCAATCGTGTTGCTCAGTCTGCCAAGTTTGCATATCTGAGCAATTGATTTAACTGCATACCCGTTACACATTTATATAAGATGAGAGAAATAATGGGTACAATGTATAAATTAGAATACAAATATATGTGCACTGGTAAAATACGTAGTACCAAAATTCGCAAAAATTGGAACAGTTTTTAACACAACAACACGCAACTACAGCTATGTATATGCAACTACAACAATATGCAATTTTACTTATTTTACGTTGTCTGGATAAAAACGTCAAGATGCGCATAATTGCATAATTTGTATTAGATGCGCTTGGAAAACATAATTTTGTTCAGTAAACTTTTAGGAATGGCATTAGTTAAAGCCGTTTTATTTCTAAAAAAATTTGTTACATTATGGTAAGAAGTCTTTGGTTATAATTTTAGTGATGACTTGCTGATCCCGACCCGACCCCGAGTAATTATTACAAAGAAGTTAAAGTAGTGGGAGTCTGTTGAGTTGCGTCCTGAACGGGATACGACATCTTACATTCATGCAAATTTTGGAATCGATAAAAGCGGATTAGGAGAGCACAAAATAGGCAAATATAAGTATACACTTCACGCTAGAAAAAAGTCTCAAACCTGCGTGATCTTTATGGATTGTAGGTGTTTTGACCGTATGCATTTGACCGTGAGTATTTGACCGTGTATGCATTTGACCGTAAAAGTACCGAAAACGTGGTTTCGACTATGCTTAGTCCTTGTGATATCAATCGGCTCATTAATATCACAAGCTTTAAACAAATTAACAAAAATGTTCATCTTAACTGTTTACAAAGTGTAGACTAAAATGATTGAAACCATAAAACAATTATCACGGTTCCTTAAAAATACGGGTAAACAAATTTGCAAAACATTTGGAATATGCAATACGTACACACGATTGTAGGTGTTTTGACCGTATATACAATTGACCGTAAAAGTACCGAAAACGTGGTTTCGACTATGCTTAGTCCTTGTGATATCAATCGGCTCATTAATATCACAAGCTTTAAACAAATTAACAAAAAAAGCGTCCTTAGGTTCGGGAGGGATTAAAAGTAAAAGAAAACAAGACATTGTGCATTACAATTGTATACACTAAGTTAGTCTCACTAACTTGATCTGTTAATTCATTATGTACTGACTGATCATTATGATTCTAGAAATTTAATTAATGAGTTGATATTTTTTATTTAGTGTTTAGTGATTGCGTAGTCGACATAAAGCCAAATCACGGTGGAAACAATACCGCGGAGGATTCATTCGATCAAGTAAGAAAAATTCCGATTGTAGTTCAAAAGTGCTGAATCTATTTTCCATTCACTCACTTCAAATCAAGCATAATTCATATAACATATTTATATAGTTTGGTTGTACCAAATTGGTACATACAGGAGTAAGGGTTTTTGGCCTCATACGACGATTATGATTAAATAGTGCAATGATTCCCATTTTACGACAACACAGCAAAAGAAAAACCAATCATAACTTTGTGCGTTTTTGTCTATTATTTATTATTTCAGAATTGTCTTGTCACATAAGGAATAGAAGTACAAAATGAGTAGCTTCTTTGTTAACACATCAACCGACAGTGCTAAATGTCTCGTGTATTTCCCATCACAGGCTGGCCCTCAAAGTTCAAATACATCCAATTCTCACCAATTTTAAGCAAGAAAATCATGAAAAATTACAATGTTTTTGTTTAGCAATTGCGTGACATTGGCTGAAATTAGACACCGCTTTTAAAAATAAGGAGAGTCTTACTCATCCATCGGCTTCATAAAGTAAATCATCCTTAATTTTTGACGGCATTGTTTGCATTCTACACTCATTTAAATAAACACTTCATTCGAGTTTATTAATGCTGAAGTTTGCATGAGGGAGTTAAATTTCTCATCACGCACGCATGCATTGCAAATCCTACACATAAAACGAATTGACCATTGCATAATACTAACTTTTCTATAGAGTAAGGCCCTCTTAAATTGAGACCTTCTTCTGCGCCTAACTATTTGCCAAACACTTAATACGAATATATGTGCAGGGGATGCAGTTGCATGGAAAGGATGATTAATTATTGTAGGACTTTACTGAGTTTAGCTTTTATGAAGTAACGCAATGTGTTAATACGTGTAATTGTTAAATAAGTCTGAAGAGTCTAAAATGGTCAGGTAAGAGGCAGTCGATTTCTAATTTAGTTCTTTGCACAAGGCAGGTTAGTTCATCGCTTTTTGCATTGGGTGACCTAATCTGGGAGTGACAGGAAGGCAGGCATAACTGAAGGAATACTATTTTTAGGATACTATTAGTAAATAGTAATTCATTATGGATTTCCACAAATTGTGTATTTTTTTACTCGTCGGCATTTTGGTTCAATTTTCTTTGGTCCAGGACACGAAACAAGTAAGTCTGGAAGAGGATTTGACGCTTACATACAGCCAAAAGCTATTGTTGGATAAAGTGGGTGAATCATAAAACTACAAAGGCATTAAATTTGCAAATGAGCCTATTTCTAATATTCTAACTTCTTTTCATAGTTCCGTGATATCGTGAGCCCTGCCTTGACACATTCTTATATGAAACGGGATATCTATTTAATACGATGGTTGAGAGGTGGGTTTTATTAAGTTAACAATAATAATAAGTTAACAAATTAAGTTGACAATAAATAGGAGCATAATATAAATATTACATAATTGTCCTGATTCTATTGTCCAGCTAGAAATTTTAATCTAATGGAGGCTGCAGTTCTTTTGGCTCAGGTGC
>JAAXNX010000699.1:0-24219 GCA_036491905.1 Folsomia manolachei | reverse complement strand
ATCATTTTTTTCAGTTATTAGTGTTATTACGAAAGGAGTAATTTTAATGCGACGACGACGGATGAACGAAAATACTTTTGTATTTTCCGGCTAATTGGAATTTTGTAACAATGCCGGTTACAAAATAGCGACTAGAAAACATTAATAATTATGAGAGGTTCTGTTCTGTCTGTTCATCCATCTCAATTTTTAATTTAGTCTCAGAAAGGTTTGTACAAATTCCAAATCGATAGTTCGTTGAAGTATCGGGAACATGAAGGTTTAGACTAAAACCACGCCAATTCGCCAATAAACACATAATTATTTCAAGCAAGTCTCCTATAATATTTTATACTGATGTTTGTTTTATGCAAAACAAATTGCGTCGCATTTACTCGAACCCTGAAATCAATCGGGTCATCGTAATAATATTATGATCTTCCTCGAATGGCAGATAATATCGTATTTTCATTCAAACCAATCGAAGACTTTGAAAATAACTTGAAGACTCGGACACTAAAAATAAATTTTTCCATGTAACGTAACATGATTATGTACGAGTACAGCCCAGTTAGTATAGGTCCAATGCATAATTCCGTTGCCCAGATAAACTCTGACTTTATTGAAATGATTAATCTATAGCTGAAGACTTTCCTCTTCTGAGAAATGGTTGTAAACATTTGCATCACAAACGTCTTAAGCTAAGTGAAGTAAATGTAATTTATTTAAGAAGGTCATTGATTCATAACTTTCTTTCCAGACTTCTTTTGGTTTGGTTTACTTTGTAACATAAAAAAATCAAATGAAACTTATCACAATTGCAAATCTAACAACGCAAAACGAAAATTAAAATTAATAACAAAAATATTTATTTGTCAGCAGTATTTCAATTTATGGTTTATTTTTTGTAATTGAAATTAAAAGCCAACAGCATTGCGAAAGTTGGTTTATGCATGTGGAAGTTGGACAATAATGTCATTTTCTCCAGTTGTACAAATCCTGCAAAATCTGGCTTATTGTTGGGTTTGGGTACATGTGGTCTGCTAATAAGGTTTTCATGCTTGCACTGCATGCACAACTCAAGGAAGTTGAGTCAATCTATTGTTGAAGTATCAAAATCTGCGAGCAAATAATATCACACCTCGAGTCGAATTTGCAATGCAGAGCTTGCGAAGTAAATAAATTCGGTAACTTCGCAAACTTTAGTTGTTGGAGTGGAAATCTGGGCATTCGGCAGCAAATATAAAGACCGTATTTGAATTACGTTGTTGAACCAACTACCAAAACCGAGACAATTATTTGAATTGAAAAGAATGAGGATGGCTGGAGCCCGAGCTTATGAAATTAAAGCACTTTTTTGTAAGGTCTCAATATTTTATCTGCAGCCACTTGTCTAAATATGTATCGAATATGCTCCGAAGAATTTGATTTCAATGTTTCCGCATTCCATGATTTGTTCGAAGTTCACAACAATGCATTGAATTCATAGCTTTGTCAAAGATTTCGAGTTACAGAAAGCGGAATACAACCAAGTTTCGTATAACTTGAAAAATTGATTTGCATAAAGTAATCTTCATAATGGTAGCAAACTTACGATGTGCAAATTTATTATTCTAAAATGATGATGGATGTTACCATTTTAGTACAAAAATAAATGAGCTCCGTTTCTAATTTCAACCAATCGATCCATGTTTCATATTTCTTGTGAGAACTAAATATAGTCCCGATTTATTGACGTCCGCTCGACATGAATTCTCAATATCCCTAGACCTATAGTTCACATACAGCTTTTGCGTTTTACGAACATAGCCATGACCTCCGCCCATAAAATGTGACCTAACCCAATATGCATTCGCCTCTTTCCTCGTCCGGGTAATGGTTAGATTTTTTTTGTTTAAGAGTAGACGTAGATTTCTTATCTGTCCGAATTTCATTCATTTTCTGCTTTAAGCTTCCTTATCGCTCATCAATGATATAAGTTACATTGATACATTTACAAGCAAACCAGCATACATTAGCTTATCAACCAAGTCAATAAATGCCACTCCGTCCATTCATGATATCTAAGGTATGCACCAGCTAAACAAGGTCGGACTCAACGCAAGACGAAATTACCGAACACTTCATGCCAAAAGTGTAATGGAAATGTGACGTGGATTTAAGCAACTGAGAATAAATTGGGTATATTCAACTGAGATTTCCATTAAAGTGTGGATTTGGTCTTGTTGATCATCCATGTACAAGTTTCCGAATGGAAATTTCTGAAACACAATCCGTCACATGTGAATAAAATGATCAACGCATGCAAATGAGCCGCAAAACAGGACGTCAAAGTGTGGGAGTTGGTATTCAATTGCATTAGAGAAGAGCAGTTCCATATTCCATAATAAAAAGCTTGCCACATTGAGTGTGATGACAATTTCTTAATAATTCTTTACTGTGATAACGTCCAGTTTTAGTTTCTGTCGAACGTGGCACAGGTAAACGACAGATTACTACACAAATTCAGTAAATCTTTGGATACAGGGTATCGAAATCTTGGGAGTATTTTCAATGCATAAGCTAGTAAAGACCGGTAAACTTTGTTGTGTAATCGAATCATAGTTTATGATCTTGTTTCACATATCTGATATTCCGAATCCTTTGGATGCAATTGATTTCTGAACATGAACGGAAACCATTCAGAATACAGATACGCGGTGGTAGCACATTGAGCTTTCTGCCATTCTAAATAAGACTTATTGATTCTCATCGATTCCTGCCCCACGCCCACACAACCAATCTATTACAAACCACATAGAATTGTACTTACTTGATGAGATAACCTATTGTTTCCACCCATAATCGGAAAATGGCAATCACAAGCCACCCGTCTGTCTGTAAATAGACAACGAGGGGAGGACTAATTGGATTAATCAGATATTCTGTGCAATGTCAAAGTAGCATGAAATACTGGCTTCGGAGCTTACTAACGTGCATGTCTCAACAAAACCAGACGTAAATTTCATTTGGTTGAGAACGTATAATTATTGTTTTGCATTGACCCATGATGATGAACTATTAATTAAGCATATCCTAGCCAAACGACAAATAAAAATCACGAGGGAGTCTAGCGGATTTGCAAACATGAAGACAGGCATAATCCGGCATCCACCTATTTCCGTTTTTCAGATTTTCATAGACAGAATGTCGTCAACTCTAGGTAATTGTCCCGACANAAAAATCACGAGGGAGTCTAGCGGATTTGCAAACATGAAGACAGGCATAATCCGGCATCCACCTATTTCCGTTTTTCAGATTTTCATAGACAGAATGTCGTCAACTCTAGGTAATTGTCCCGACAAAAAATCTTATTGTCTATCCAATGCAAAAACGAAGGAGAACAACTACGGAACTGTCTCAACCAAAACATAAGGAACTTTATTCTATTCCTAGATTCTAAGACGTCTCAACTTTGTTCACGTGATGTAATCTTGTCAATCTAACTACAACGTTTATAAATGCTGTACATCCCATCAGAGCCATGAACTCGGAAAGTAAAAAACGGAAGTTGCTGGAGTTAAAATACTTTTCAGTTTGTCTAGACTTTTCATGAGATTAAACTTTACCATGCCTATGCTCATTTAGTACTCTAAATAAACAGCAATCATCAATCAATCATTTGGCATGTGGAAAACAAGCCTGAGCTAGCCAACATTTGATACATTCGTTTTACACAGAAAAACAATAGGGTCAAAAAATTAAGCAGAACTGCGCTGTTGTAAGGTAACAGACTTAACTTAAGCGTTACTGGGAATTGTTAAACCAAGCTATCCAACTAAATGTTGACAGAGATGCGGTCGGTGTTCTGGTTCATTTCGACGCCTGCGATGCGACTCACGACGGGGTTAGTTTTCACAAAATGTCGAAAACAAAGTCAACATGGATAATTGCCAAAAACGGAGGTGCATAACCTTTCTCACAATTACGGAGAAAACTAGGAAACAGGAGAATTGCGTCGCATAAGCACACCAAGTTTCCAAAATGTACATCGTCTGAAAGTAAATGGGGCGGGTGTTGACGTTGAGACAGGAAAAGCATTACTGCACAATTCATTTGGAGGTAGTGCCAAATATATGTGCGTCATTAAATTAGCTACCGGCATCCGTCCCAATTCGACTCAACATTTTCCATATTATGCATGAGATTCAGCGTCTGATCAAAAATTCATGCGAGGTCAAACAATTTCGGTAATTTCGTATTGAAATCCCGTCAAAATCATACGAAAATTCGAACAAATTCTTGTAATTTTCATATTATTCATTCCGATGTTTTTACTTAGTATTAGTAGTATAACAATACCTAATACATCCCAGGCATATAACTGCTGGTTGGAAATACAAATTCATTAAATTAAAAGAAGCCAGGATAAACCACAAAACAGAGAAAATGATTTTTCGTCTCATCTAGCCATAGACAAACCCTGAAACACATAATAAGGTGAATTTAGTAATGATTAAATTCAATAACGTCGTAAAAACAAACACAAGCCAACTGACCAATATGCTCAAAACCTCTTCAACTTCATCAATTTTGGAACAAAGATCCCGATAACGACCGTCTTGTTCAAGTTGAACAAGTTTCAGCTGCGCCAGTTGACCAGATAATGATGTTAAGTCTGAAAAAATGAGGCATGTTATCAATTCATAAATAAATGTTGGCTAAGCATCACTCAGCAATTTAAATGGACTTAAAATTACAACAAGGTGGAAAAGAGGATCACTTTCCATTGAAGACACAAATACAAAATGAATATCTTCATGCCAGAGAAAGCGCAAGATTCGTCAAACTAAATAATGGTGAAATCATTTGACATCTTTATCCAACATGGAACGTAATTTCTCTTGTTTAAATTGGCCTAACTGACTGACGACATCGTTTTGATTTTGTATCTCATTCGTTTGACAGGAACAATTGAAACATTTTTAACTAGTAAGTCATGATCATTTTCATTAATCGACATTTCTATAAAATTAAAATTAATGGCACATACTTCGAATAGGCTCGCTATTGATAGCTTGCTGAACATTGTCCAGACTGATCCGACTGACAATAGAATGCATTTGTCGAATAATAGGTTCTGCAGCAAGAACGCCATTACCCTTGGCCTCTCCGCCTAAAAGTTGACTGCTCTCCTCCAAATCTAGGTACTCCATCATTTCCTCAACTAAAATTAAGATTTATGTAATTTAATAATAGCCGGCAAAGATTCATAATACATAAAATACTCAAAATAGAAGCATTTAAAATTACTCTTTTTCATCAAGACGGAGACCGTTTCCCTATTGGCGACTCCACGCTGTAGTTGGCCATTAATTTGCACAATCTCATCCACCACCTAAGATCAACAAGAACATAAAGTGGCATAAATCATAAATATCCTTGATATAAAGTTCAGTAACTTTATAACAATTTTTTTACCTTTCGCTGTTGTTGAAGCTTGGAATGAATTTCTTGACCAAATATTCTACTTTCTAACGCAGCTACCCGAGCCTCCAACACATTCACGAGGTAGTCCACGCTTTCTTCCTTCATTTTATACACAAAATTGGAAAACTCTTGATATCTTTGAAGGAATTAAATTCAATAATTTAATCACAATTCTAAATTTTCCGTCAAACAAAAGCAGTAGGACTCCGCTCCGATCACCCCAGAAAGCGGTGCGGCGATCTGAATCGATAATATTATTGGTGACTAATAAAAAAGTAAATTTTTGCATTTTTGCAAAACTTTTGCAATAATTCAAGTGGCTTTTATAAATTTTTAAGTTTGTATCCTTACAATTTTAATGGTGGCGTCAGTGTCAAGTTGGGCGTGATATGGTAAGTTGTCCTTTGAAATTGTCACCATTGTAAAACACTAGAAAATTTCTGAATTTCGGTTTGTAAGTTTTTCTTGTAAAACTGTTTTTTTTCTTGCTTAGAAATTGCAATGAGACTGAGAGATGACCTGATTGGGATGTGAATAAAGGTCAAAATTCATTAAGAAGGCCTTCCAAAAAGTTTGCGACATGGCGTTGGCTAAGGCACCCAACCGAAGCCCTCATCTTGTAGATGGTGACCTCATGGATCAACGTCCAGTGGTGGACACAAACTCTTCCTCCAAGAAACATAAGTCAAAACTATGCACGGATTTTGATGAAAACTCTGAGTATGCAGATTTAGCCGAAAAGATATTTCAAAACATTAATGCTGCGTTTGACCGGGACGGACTGATGTAAGTACACTCGAACTTAATGCCAATTTATTTAGTTTAATATGAAAGTTTTCCACTTATTTATTCCAGAGACGAATTTGATATTATACCTGCGGAAAGTAAGGCCAACCATTCCCCTGTGTTGCATGTTGCTGCGGAACATAAGCTTGGATTGGAAGCATGGTGCGTTCCATACCTGTACACACATTCCTATAAAACGTTTCTGGCCATTCGGAGAAAACAAAAGTGTTCATCGTCATCAGCTTTGACCCCGACAACTACATTACCGTCAAGAAGATATGGAAGCTTTAAAGCGTCAAATTTGTCAGAATCTGACAGAATCAGCAGGGGATTGGTACTCAGCCGGACCCTTGTCTTGCTCAACCCGGACCTAGCTGTTGCTTGGAATTTTCGACGAGATTTTGTACCTATCGTTTCACAAGAGGGGTTGGAATTTGAACTCAACCTTGTCAGTCTTGTAGCGACCAGAAAACCTAAATGTCCCGAAGGATTCGCTTACAGGAGGTATTCAAATTACATAAAAACATCAAGCATTTGTAATTTATATTGTCCGAAATCACTATATTTGCTCCAATTTGCAGGTGGTTGATAACCCAAGCTCATAAGAGTTGTTTACTGGATCCAGAAAGTGCCGGAGAATGGTTCTCTCTCGAAGCGAAGTCCATCGAAATGCCAACTCTAAAATATTTCAGCAACTATCACGCATGGAGTTACAGGGTTTGGCTCCTGCACAAAATTTTGCACGACGAGAGGGTTCCATCCGAACAGAAAAATCTAATTTTGGAAAACGAATTGGAGTTTTCTAACTCATGGATGAATACTCAAGTATCTGATTATTGTGGACATCACTACAGACAAAAATTGCTACAATTGTCGATGAAAGCCGCAGATATTAATACTACTGGGCCCGAGGACAATTCTTATGTGTCGAAATTGGCAAAGGAATTGGAAGACAATGCAAATCGGATTAAAATGTATGAAGGCCACGAGTCCCTTTGGTGCCATCGTCGTGCGGTAATGAAAATGATATTGGAGCATGTTCACGATAATCCCAATACTGTACAAGATGTACATGACAAAGAGAAGATATTTGTTCGATCTGTTTTGGAAAATCGCACCGAATCTTCAATGGAATGCACAAAATTGAACTCTGGTCATTGCGAGAAATATGTCACCTGGTCAAATGCTCAGTTTTCACGGTTCAATTGGTCACTCGATACCAGTCTACAAAATATTATGTAGTTTTTTTATTATCCAGTTTACTTTTATTGTGAGGTCACTCGAAATTTTTAACTCGATTGCGTTTTATTTAACTTTTATTTGTGCACCTAATTAATGATGAATTTCTCATGAATATATGATTGTGTCAGTCCATTTGTAGCATTGCAGCAACTTTGCTATCAATTCAATAATAACCAAAGACGTCGTTCAAAGTAATAAATTCCAGTTTAAAATAAAGCAATCCAGAAATTGGCAGATCTATAAAAACCGACTCCTCTATTCTATTTAGGCGTCTCGCTGATTTGCTCCAACGGCGGGACCTTCGTTACGTGCAACTAATTTGCATTTCATTCTTCCTCATCCAAAACTAACTAATTAATTTTTTTAAGCACACAAGCTCCCAATTCATATTAAACAAAGAAGGAACATTTATCTTCAACTACTTGTTTTGGGTGGATTTACTAACCAGTCACATTTATAGCCAAATTCTATAGCTCAGAGGTACGAAAACTTTTCCTCAATTGATTGATTTTGAATGATGAATACAAATTATGGGCAGTTAAAACAGTTCTGAATTTATTTTGTGTCTCCTCAGGGCCCAATTTTTAGGGAACGGTCAGAAAAGGGAGTAGAAATTGTAAAAAA
The DNA here is from genome assembly GCA_036491905.1 of Folsomia manolachei. NCBI lineage: Eukaryota > Metazoa > Arthropoda > Collembola > Entomobryomorpha > Isotomidae > Folsomia > Folsomia manolachei. The sequence goes on along the minus strand of JAAXNX010000699.1, from coordinate 16,119 downwards.
TGGTTTGCATCCCATGTATTGTGATTTCCACTCCTCCTCTTCATCTGGCACAAGTTTCTTCAACCTATTTTTCTCAAAATTTTCAACCCATGGGGGGCAGTGAAGGCTGTGGAAGTGGAAAGTGATGATGACGACGATGACGATGTAGCAAAATTAACGAAGGAGGATAAGGATGTGGCCACTAAACTGAAAAAACAAAAGGGAGAAGATATCAGTAAAACATCAGGCCCCACAACACATACAAAAGTTGATTAATTTATTCGTACTCTAGTTTGTTGTAATCCATATAGATTTGATAAGGATGTGGCCACTAAACTGAAAAAACAAAAGGGAGAAGATATCAGTAAAACATCAGGCCCCACAACACATACAAAAGTTGATTAATTTATTCGTACTCTAGTTTTAATTGTAGTTTTAATTGTAGTTGTAATCCATATAGATTTGTACACTATCAACTATATATTATGGTGAAATTCCCTGCTTCAACATCCCACAAAAAAATTAGAATCGCATTATTCGCATTTTCATTCCGAATTCCAGTCAAATGCAGTTTCACAGTGCAAAGTCAATTAAATATAATTATTTTAAGTTTACACCAAAATTGTGCAAATGAAGTTAATACACATGGGTGCGTAACAAATCTATTGTAGATTTTTAGGTTTCAGTGATATATGCATGAAATAAAATCCGAAATAAAAACACTAGTTTCAAATGAATCTTTATTTTTCACAATCGTGGTTATTTATTACAAGAGTTAAACATTAGTAAAAAATATTCTGGATTGGATACGACATTAAGTTGAATTAATACATAATAAATTATCAATTATTATCAAGCTTATTGGAACAATTTTTTTAACAAATATATTTATGCACACAGTATCTAGTGTTTTAAATGCACTCCGAGTCGGTCCTAAACGTAATAATAATTCCGCAGAACCTCCAGCAGGTTTTTTTTCTTCTTATGCTTATGTTGTAGGGGGATTCAGTCATTGATTGTAGTAATGTGTTGTACTCCAATTCTTAAAGTAAACCAATTCTTTAGTTGACATTTTTTAATTCGACATCAAACGTCAAGACGGAGTTGGCTGGAATGTCTGGAGGCGCACCGCTGTTTTGCATAAATTATATTTCAGATTATTGATTATTTAGATTATTCGAATTATTGCTCTTACCGTTTTCCGTATGCAAGGTTTGATGGGATGATTAATTTTCTCTTTCCTCCTACCTTCATTCCTTCCACTCCCAAATCCCAACCCTTAATTACTTCGCCCTTGCCTGTACAAAACGGGATAATTACTTACAATATAATATTAAGAGATGAACTGAAATCGGGAATGACAAAAACCTAATTTGAAATGAAATCCTTTTCCACTCGTATTAGAATCGAACTTCTTATTGTTAGATTTCAATCTTCCTTCGTAGTAAACATGCACCTTTTCGAATACAATTTCAATTCCATAATTTTTTAAGGAAATAATTTTCAATTTATCCATATTGTGCATTAAACTCCAAAAATCTTTACCATTTTCCCATGCTTTGCTGGGGCTCCATTCCCAATTTTCAAATCCTGACACATCACACCACCCTTGGAAAACATTCTCATTGGAGTATGACCGGCAGAAGAAGGCTGTTTGAGTTTTAAGTGCTGATTTTCTGGGGTCTTCATGACGGCTGGTTCGCTCTTTCTAGCCTTATCCTGCCCACCTTGTGGTGAAGTTTTGGGACTGCTTTTGGATTTTTTGGACAGGTTTGGGTCGTCACCATCACTATCATCATCTTCAGAGGATGAATCCTCCTCGTCGTCATCAGAGTCCTCATCAGAGTCCTCAATGTCATCATTAGACAATTTTTTCAGAGCTTTATTCACTTCTGCAGCTTTGAGCACAATAAAATCATGTTACTCATTGATATGTTTCTGGTAAATCAATAAAATTTCAATGTCCTACACATTTCTTACCACGCCCAGAAACTAGCTGAACTTCGTCATCGCTCTCATCTGAATCTTCCTCGTCCTCATCATCACTGTCAACAAGAAGTGTAGTCTTACCATTTATCATTGCAACATCATCATCGTCCAAATCCATTTCATCATCATCATCCTCATCACTTGAAGATGCTTCACGACTGGCTGAAGGATTGTCTTTAATTGATACACGCTTCTTTTCCTTCCCATTGATGTTACCAGCGGATTTTGATTCCGTCACAAGTATGGACTGATTCTGACCCTTGAAGGGTTCCCCTCCACCAGTTCCTTCCATATAGCCCGTTAAATGTAATTTTTGAGAGGCTGTCCCTCCTTGAAAGTAAAGAGTCACGGTTTCTCCCTTAGCAAACTTAACATTCAAAGGCAATTGGTGATTCTTCTGACTCAAAACGCAGAGGATAAACTGCTTATTATCATGGTCTAACACGAGTTTCACACTAGATCCTAGAAGAACACAATGTCGTACAATTAGTGAAACAACTAAATCCAGGAGATAAACTCTCAAAGCAAATAAATTGTTGTACCTTGTGATTCTTTTGGATCTGTTGTCTCAAGGACGGCCATCGATATGCAGAAATCATTGTCAACCAGACGTGCATATCGTTTCCCACACCCAAGTACAAGACCTATATTAAATAAAGGATGAGTGGAGTCTCTAATAAAATAATTACAATTTCAAATTTCAATGTATTTACCCCAAAATTTTGACATTTTATTTTCCACCAAGTGTTTCCTGCTCCTCTCCTAGTATTCCCTTGTTATACAAAAACACTACCAAATTTTTGTGAAAAGTAACAAATTCCGGACAGTTTTTGACAAATACAAATTTGATTACAAAATCCAGCGTGTGAATGAGCAACAAGATAGTTGAAGGAGGGAATAGGAGATTGCCGGCAGTAAAGTAAAAAGTGGACGTTTCGACTCAAGTCCGCAAGGATTCTCTTCAATTCACTCCAAGAAACATTTTGCAACTCTAATCCAAATTTTGAAGCTTCAAATTACAAAAAATCTCAATTTTTTTTCGAAAAATGAATCCGTCTTTTTAATATTTGTCTTTTTTTGGAAACCTTTTTTTCTGAATTTTTCTTTGTGAACGTTTTTTCATGGCCCGTGAAGCTTCAAGTTACAAAAAATCTCAATTTTTTTTCGAAAAATGAATCCGTCTTTTTAATATTTGTCTTTTTTTGGAAACCTTTTTTTCTGAATTTTTCTTTGTGAACGTTTTTTCATGGCCCGTGTGACCAGATGGTGAAACTTTCCCCGTGGAAAGGGATGAGCTTTTTATAAACCATTTACTTGTCAATGGAGTCACTTTATGAGTTAATTTATAATCCAATATTTTCCATTGAATGATTTTCAAATGTCTTTTTCAATTCCGATGATTCCTACTCCCTTATGCAGTTAAGGAAGTCGGAGTATGTGCCTGGATTGCTGAATAATGGGCAACGTTATTATTTTATTTCTTTCACCCACCTGGAAAACTAAATCCACGCTGATATTACTAAATAAGTGAAGGTAGTAGAACTAAGCAAAAGTCGCATTTTAGTAGAACAAAAAATAAGACCCCTTATCATCTTTTTCTTACCCGAGTAAATATGAGACGCTTTATAAACTACTTCCAAGGACAGGAGCTACTGCATCGAGTCGAGCTCATCCTTGGATGTTTTTTGTCTTTTACTTCAAAACTATGCAATATATTTACAACAACCTACAACTTTTAGTATAGCTCAGTGTTTTTTTAAAAACAATGTCCCGTAATGCTTGGTTTTCATGGTCCATTCGTTTGTACTTAATGGCACTCAAATGATAAATTGTGGACAATAGTGGTGATAGAGATCGTAATGGGTTTATTTTGTTGGATTGACCAAACGACATTTGGGAGGACAATAATATTATTTTGCACTGATATATAGCTAGATGTAAGACAAATTTTTAAACTCATTCGAGATTGTGTGTATTCGCTCATGTTTTGATAGAAATATTTTCAATGACGCTGCATTAGATGTTGACCCGATTCTTCGAAGCAAACAATTGCATTGACGTTTTCCATGTGCTATGAAGACGTAATAACTACAAAAGAAATAAGCCTGTAAAATGACATAATTTTAATTTGTAAAAATCCTGAAAAATTCACATAATTACATTCGGAATTTGTACAAAAGTAGGTTACAGGAATAGGACTTCTGATAACTTCTAACTTCTGATAACATAGCGGGTTAGGAAATTCATAACTTTTCATCAAAATTGCAATTTCCCAGGCACAAATACGATAAGCCACAAATCTTGTTGAGTTTCCATCCACAAATAGAGCGAAATAGGGAAGGTGGTTAGTTTGACCGAGAACATTCAGATCGAGATTCTTTTACTATACATTGAATTTTGAATGTGGACAAGTGTGCATTTGACAGCTGTCTGTGTTTTTCTATTTTCTTCAACTTTCTCCCGTCCTTACGAGTCAGTTCAATCCTTCAATCCACTAACCTTGCATAATAAAAACCATGCATCATGTTCCTGAAATTTATTTGCCTTTTATTCTGAGGACAGGTCTTGTTGCTTTGAAATTGAATCAATGAACTAATTTCCATAAGTTTCCTGCTGAAAAAAAAACAAAGACTGGTTTGCTGGAAGTTATTTACCACACGTTTCCAACGCGGTTTAGTATTATCATTGTAAGATTCGCTTCGGATTGGTGTTTGTCTGTTAAACCAAGAATTTTTGAAGAATTTTCACATGTACTATGCATATGACTTTCTCTTGCCTTATGTTCTTCCTAGTATGTTTACAAAAAGTGTTGTATGGGTGCTTCTGAGCAACAGATATTACCAATTCCAATGACTGTCGAATAAAACAACATGATAAATTGCTTCCTATATTAAGTTACACAAAGCCAGTCAGAGAATGGAAAATATGAATAAATCACTGTTTGGTAAGTGTTAAAATGGTGATGATATTTACGATAACAAAAATGTTTGCAATAAAGCACATCTTTGGTTAATTTGAGTTCCTAGCAAGTAATGCTTCAGACGTAACCGGTTTCCAATGAATATAGTTAACTGCCTCTTTAAAACTGCGTTCACAGGCAAAATCATCCTGGTCTTGTGTTATCAAAGAAATTGGATGGGAACACGTATAATATCTGAAGTAATGGGCTTCCATCGACTTTAGACCAAGTGCGACAAGAGATCCCTAAAAACCTAAAAATGCAAAAAAAAATACTGCTGGAATCCGAACTTTCGCCATAGTCATTGAAACATATTTTCGCTCAGTTTTAGTTTTCCATTTTTCAACTTCTCACGGAGAATAAAGGACGTCGTTTATGGCTCTATGCAAAATAAATACGAACCACAGAAGTAAATCCCTGAGAGATAAAGAGAGACCATTTGCTCACATAAGAATACTAATTTGGGATTTAAACTTTGACAAAAGGAGAGAGAGAGAGAGAGAGAAAGTGTCAAGAAAGTCGAGTCAAATGATGATGAGTTGAATGCCAGAATAAAATATGAGATGAGACGGAACGACTAGAGACCAACAACCCCATCCAATCCACTCTCAAATGCACAAAGTCAAGTGTCAGTGTCATTCCTTACCGGAAAACAAGCAAAGGATGCCATCATGATGAGATGACAATCTTAAACCACGTTTCTCATCTTCTTCTCTCCTCCCCTGCGGAGAATTAGATGATGAATTTCAGAAATGACAAAAATTCTGTCTTTCTTCCTGTCCCACATTGGTATTACAAGACCGAGAAGTGTCAAGTAGCAGGAAAAATTTTATGCCACACTTCTTGAAACCGAAAGCATGAAGTACATGTGGATAGTAAAATGCAATTGCTAGTGCAAAAAGTGTAAGCCCAAGTTATTTGAAAAGAATTGTGCAAAAAACATGGAAAATCGGATTGGAAATGATTTCATATGTAGCTCAGCCTGCATAAAGAAAGTTGAGTTTTTTTCCCAAGAGGAAATAATATCGTTTCAATTATTACAACGGGAGCTTCTTGCGAGGTTCTTCTTGTATGTTGTGGTGGGTGGCATATGGGCAATAAATATTGCTGCGGTTGGTTCTAGTGACGGGAGGCAGGAAACAAGTTTCCCACTACTCGAACGACCCTTGGGGTGGTTGTGAAAAAGACCTGTCCAGGTCACAGCAGGGAACTTATTTTGAGAACTGTGATGAATGTTTCAATTCACCACTGCAGCTGCACGACTTGCGGTGAAAGTTTTTTAGAAGAAATTTTTCGACTTTCTAAGTAATTGGATGTATTTAGGTACGTTGCAAAATGTGTCACGTTATCAAGAAACAAAAAACTTTTTTAAAACGACATTTCAAACAGTCATGTACTGATCATACAAAATTTTAAACTGCTGAAAATGGTTCATTCGGCAGGCTGCATTAATAAGTGAAGCAAAAAATATCTCCAGCAAAATGAAAATTGAATATTATGATGATTACTATTTGAATTAACATCTAACCCTTGATCTGCATTTAACTTTGCAGTAAACGTGCTTTCTCTTCACTAATATTTTCGTTTCATTACTTCCTCCCTGTTTGGTCTTTATAGATGTTGATAAATTGCAGATAAAATCAGGTTAAGGAAGCACAGGGAAAGTTGAGTTGCGTCATAAATTTTGCCAAAAGCTGTCATAATTTTAGACAGGATGCATAATGTTGAGTGTTTACAAGCATAAATAATTGCTAGGCTTTTAACTATAAAAGCCTGTAAACATCATTTCAAAATCTGGTGCGACTTGCTTACCCCACAATATTAAATGCAGAAATAACCACACAAACTTGAAGTTGGTTATGCACACCGTATCACTGAATTCATTTCCAAATTTCAACTCCGAGTCACAACTTTCAACTGGCGATATTATTTCTAAGAAATCCAATTTTTGTGTTTTAACCACACAAAATTCTAAAATTAGCTAATTGCAAGTGCAAGCTCGGAAATGTGATAACCAAAAAATAAAAGAACACTTTCATCTAAACGGAATTCATTTTCTGTAGAATTAGTCACCTACATGTTCTTGAGATGGAAATCAGGAGCAGATGGCTCATGACATCTTATGCTAACGCTAATGCTCACCCGTCCAACCAAACCTAGTTTATTCGGAAGAAAGTGAGGAATGAGACGTCATGTTGCGGTTACTTATTTAAACTATCAACCCACCAACTAGGAATAAATGCTCCTGCTAAAATCAAAAGAAGCACTTACCTCTTGTTCCTTCCTATTTGCCTGCAAACATGGAAAGACGTTTTATATTTATCCCATTATGCAAAGAGACTTATAATTAAGAACACATGCTGGATGGAGATTTCACTTGGTGTAAAAAAGTTTTCCTGAGAAACTGGAGTAAATCTGGAATCTCCAACTACTATTTTGCCAAGCTCTCAAAATCAGCTCTACTCAACCATTCTGAAGATTTGAGAGCATTTCCTCCTTATTCCTTCTAATAAAAAGGCTAATCGCATCTAATCTCGTTATATAATCTCATGCATGAGTGGTTGGTTAAGAGTTCCAGGGGTTTGAGACTATATGATAAAGTAAATCCAAAGTATCTAGATTATATTTCTTACGCATTTTAGGTATACATATAGAAAGAAAAACCCATATCACAGGGGAGAAGAAAACTTCAACCCGATTTCAAGCTTGGGAGATAAATAATCAGCGTTTCGTATTCCCAGCAGCTCAACAAAGTTGGAGAAAATGGGTGCAACTTAAGCTTTTAATTGGTCTGCTTCGTTCCTTTGCGTCCTATCTTGACTAAGTATATATGTAATAAGATTGCTGAGAGAGAGGAGGAGAAATCTTGAAATGTCTGCTAAGCTTATATCTATGATACCGTACAATCATTTGAACATGCCCGTGAGTTTTTCGATTTATCCTTAAAATTAATGGAAAAGATTTAACAACTCGATAACGTGTGAAGCAAATCAGAAGACCCCTGATACTGTACCTAGGTATAATAGATGTGTCGTGCCGTAAACGGGTGAAAGTAAGTTACAATTAGCGTAGAAACTGTCTACCTGGAGGTGACTCAGTTTTATTTCACATCATTTTACAGTTTGGGATATATAATTACGCAAGTTTTTAGTGATAGATAGTTTTGATGGAATGGACCGTGCCATATTCCAGATATTCACGCTTTAGCCACACCCAATATTACGAGTACTAAAGATATCTATGTATCATGTATGTTTATGTTTCATTTGTTGGTAAAACAATGTCAAGTAAGGAGAACAAAGATAAGGATACAGAAAATATGATTTTCTTTTCCTTTTTTTCCTTCCATGACCATGAGACAACAAAATTCATCTGTTTTTATTGTTTGCCATGATTTCCTCGAGACTGTTATCCATCCATCCGGGTACTAATCCAATTTGTAAAGACAACACTCCACACCCTTCCTTGGTTATTGGAGCAAGACTAATGCAACCCGACATTTACTTGGTGAATGGCGGATACAAGACAAGCAACAAAGTCGGAGAAAGTTGAAGGGAAGGATTGTTGAGTAATAATAACGTATATGTTTAGAAAGTGAGATAAGACTCAAGTTGAAGATCTCAGTTTTCTTTCAGCCGAATAAATCTGGATTGAGATTAAGACTAATGTGTCATAATGAATCAAATTATGCACGCAATGCTTCATCCTTCAATGATTTCTTTATTATTTTACCCACTTCAGCTTCCAACTGACAAGGAATTAAATGTAAGATTCAAAGTATGGATGACATGGCGTTAGGCAACATTGCATTAACACCGGACTCATGGATGTTTATTTTTTTGAATATCGTATTATTTTAACTTCTTCAGTTACTGCATGCTTGTCAATTTTTAAATTTGTTAAATTCCGAAAGAAGACATGCAAAAAAAGCTAATGAGGCTGGACACGCATAATTGTGCAGGTGTAAATTGTTGGGAATTGAATAAAAAGGAGTTTTTATCTGCTTGCTTAATTAATTACAGAAAAAGGAGTAGGTAATGTCGTACTCTGCTCCTGGAACTTTAGCAGAATCAGAATGTCAGAGCCAAGGGTTGTGTGCAGCAGGAGCAGAGAAGTTGAAAGAACGTATTGCATCATGATATATGATGTGTGAGCTTTTATGGTGTTCCAACTAATTGCTTGTGTGGAAAAAGAGTTGGGTTGGGTTTGCTTGGTTTTGTGAAAGTTGCGTTGGTTGAATTGGTTTGAGTTTGTACTATTCTTCTAAGTTGTGATCCCAAGAAGGAAAAAATAAATTCGGAAGCACCGAAATGCTTAAAAAAGTTGTTACCTACTTTCTCCATTTGCTACTGAGTATAGGCTGAGGAAAGGCTTTGAAAAAAAGTAATGTCGTTTTTTTTCTTGAAGTAAAAGCTGTAAGCAAAAAACGAGAAGAGTACGAGTGCGATGAGATACATCATCCAAAGTACCTTTAAGCACCCAATAAGTACAATGAAACAAAGAAAATAATCCTGTGCATTACTAATATGCTTGTTCAATAATATTATCAATTGAACAGCTTTTTTAAGGTTTCCATTCGATTTACAACATTTTACAAGTTTTGTTTTCAAACAGTAAATTTTCCTCATAAATATGTAAAAAAAAAACATCCATACGCATCACACCCCATATTACAAGGTACAATGGGATTAGGTAATACGGGATAATCTTATTTCTACTACATTTCCAACACTAGTGCTGATACACTTTGAAGACCTTTCTTCGTCTGCTACTTCAGTATTTCTGGCAACGTCATGGCATGGCACGATATTTATTTGTTGGGTTATTAGTTAGCGTCTTATTTCTCAGGAGGTAAGTGGAGAAGAAATTAAGAGTTGTGGATCTGTCTCCGTCACAATTTCATCCTGAAATGTTCAAGACAGATGGGATCAGCCTTAGCTTGTTGGCTCACTTGAAGGAATAAAATGCGAATTTCGCCCATAATTCGAGTGCGATTTGGCGCAACGGGGATTTTATGGAAGGTCGTAAAGGTGACTTGTTCTTTTACATGGCCATGCCAAGAAATTCACTCACCGGCTTAGCGATGGGATCTGTAACTGACTGAAGAGTTGAAGGAGTTGAAATAGAATAGAATGGCAGAAAAGGAATTCGAAATTTAGGAAATGGAGTGGCTGTGATGAGGTCAATTTATACTTGTTGTACAAAATATTTATGACCAACCAAGTATCCTTTGCTCTTATCTGTACCTTACGAATAACTAGAAAGCAAGAAGGATTCCGCACCTTTTATTTTTTGGCGAAGACATCGACGAAAATAATTTGGCTCCAGCCTTAACGACAATAATTAATCCCATTCTCTTTAATAAATAGTTACAATACATACGATCCATAGTTCTGTCAACGAAAACCGGATTAATTAATTTAAATTGAACAATCCGAAAAACCCAAAGTCGTCCTCTGCATCAACTAAAGTGACAAAATTCTGTGAATTATCACAGAGACACGCACTTTCCTCACTGAAATGGCTGCACATGACACTCGAAATAATAAAAAAAGTCTGGAAATTTTTAATGAATACAGATTCAAGACAGGAAGTAAGCTGCTGGAAGTTTTGTCTTTTAAGGGTCTGGCGCGGAGTTATTAATGTCGCCACTTATGTTAAATGTTGCACTAGCTGTGTCGCTGCCAAATACATTAACGCACTAGAACAACAAATGCGTGACATAAATCAACTAAAAAAAGCTTTTTCTTATTCTGACTCTGACAGAGAAGCTTTTCATAAAATGCATAGCGTGTAGAAATCTAACAAAGAGACTATACACAAAACTGGGGGAAAAAATGCCACCAACGGAAGGATTTGCATCGGGATAATTTATTAAAGCAACAAATGTGAATGAAATCCCTGTTTTATCTATTCCTTGAACTTGAATTCAATGCCTTCACTTCAAGAATTCAAATTATGCAATGGCGCAGCTTGCATGGTCTAGATGCAAAATATCTTTTTCAATTCAATAAATAAAAGATTGAAATGCCTCGGAATAAGATGGAGATGTTGGTACCAGCCACCCGGAAGAAATGATAGAAATGCATTTCCATTTCGTTATTTAGGCGAAACAAATAACTCAAATATTCCTGTTTGACGATTTCACTTAAAATAACTATTTAATTTTATACTCAGCCTAACCAACCATAAGATATAAATTCAAAATGCACTGTGAGTGTTGTAAATTGATCAATTTTGGCGATCGGTGCCCTGTGTCTCGTCAAGATTGGAAACGTCTTCATAAAATAAAGTAGCCTAATTTCGTCATCCTAAGGAAAATTATGTCCATTAATCAGGGTTCAGTGAAGAAGCTAGGAACAGATGGGCTTAATTGTCGTTTACTTCTTTTTTCTGATAAAAAGATTTCAAGAGTTTAATCCAACGGTGTAAGATAGCATCGTTTTCCCCATTCTGCGAAGAAGTAATGGTAATGAAATTGAACGACTATTCTCAAAACTAATTTTCAACATTTACAGGCCAAGACTTAATTGTAATCAAATATCTGGATTCCCGTTTTTGTCCATGTGAATCTTAAAGTATAGGTAATGAGAACAATCATTGTTCAACAATGAGAAACATTATGACAGTTGCACAGATTCAAAAGAAAATTCCAAAACTTTGCAATACTGTGGCCCAATTGAGTAAATAATCAACAGAATATAATCAACATAACAATCGAAAATATGACGATCACTAGCATATTTTTTGCGAAATTTCTGCCATACCAAACTCAGGAGCTATAATATTATTGTACTTCAGTTATCTGTTACGCTAGGATGTAAACCAAAGCCGGTTTTCACGCAGTGTGGAAAATGTGTTACTGAATTTTGCTCGAGGCTCATTTCCCGATTTTCAAAGTAATAAGTAATCCAGTAGATCCTTTAATGGCAGTAATAATCAACTTTCCATAATTCCATAGACGAACTGGAACTCCATAGCTTCATTCTACAGTTACATCGATTTACACTAATTTCCCATATTAATTCCTCCGCATAATGGCTTCTATCACATACTTTGTCGATTTCTACATAGTTTTCTCGTCTCAGATCAGGGCCATTTTGACTCATTCTACAGTTACATCGATTTACACTAATTTCCCATATTAATTCCTCCGCATAATGGCTTCTATCACATACTTTGTCGATTTCTACATAGTTTTCTCGTCTCAGACCAGGGCCATTTTGACTACTAATCGTTCCCTTTTTAGTACCAAGAATCTGCCTACTCATCTACTACAGATTCTTGTAATTCTAACAAATTAGTGAAAGAGACCCATGCTGGAAATAAGGATTACCACATTTTGCACATTTTGAATTAAACTGTTGGGTTCGGCTTGTTAGATGAAATCAGAGTCATCATCATCAACATTAAAATCATTCCGTTTGACGACTTTGGTTTGATTACACATACGACTTGTAATCAATAGCTGGGATTCGCAATGGTTTACTACCGAAATGTAGCTTAATTTGAAGGCCGCCTTGTTTAACCAAAAAAATTTGCGACACTATCGCTACTGCCTTTCTCTCGATGTATATTATTATGTATCGCACCCTTAAGTGACCCTACCCCAATTGTTTAACTGAATCTGCAATCTCCATTGTAAAAGATGTACCACCCACCAACAACTGCTACTATCAGAAGGAGTTACTATTATTATCGTCATTTGCAAGTGTATTGACGATTAAGGAACGCAAAGCGGAATTAGGTAGTAAAACCTTCTACAAGGCCACAGTTCTTCTGCCTTTCACTACTCAACTATCCTAATCCTCCCACTTCCCACAAACAAATCCAAATCCAGCTCATTGTAATGGAGATTCAAGTCGTTGAAGATTGAATTAAATTGTGACATGGCACTGGTAACTCCAACCAATCTCAGAGTATGGCATACAATTTCTCCTAACAGTTGCTGACTACTTGCATATATCAAACCATATCAGTAGACTGCTTAAGCATATTCAGAAATCTGAAGTTCTCTCCAAGATTCAAAATAAACAATAAGGAAACAACCAACGAGATCATTATAAATTAGAATGCAGGAAGGAAAGTAAAATAAGTTGGCTGTTTGGCACTGTCCTGTCCCTTCGTTAGTTATTTGGTTGCTAGTTGCTGGCAGTAGCCGGATGTCTACTAAATGGTTTTGGATGGGTTTTACGGACCAATGGATAGCTATAGGCAGAAATTGAGTCCCATCCCCTTGAGACTCATTTGTTTCATCGAAATCTTCCAAAGAAAGGGTCAGATATGAAACTTGCCTTTTTTCAATTCCATGTTTATTTTACAGCTAACAAACAATTACTTCACCCCAAATTCATACTTAGATTAATATCCTTTCCATAATTAGTCTGCCATTTGCTTGCATTAATTTTCATTTTGTATGCGATACTTTAATATACATACACAAACCTGGAATCTTAAAGTCGGTGTATCTGTAGCACATAGGCGTAGAGGCAACTCAAAATAAATCCAAAACTATTCATAAGTTGGATTTTCGCATCGTTGTTACCCTTTGAAGCTTCTACTTATACTGGAGCTAATAATGGATGACTGACCTGGATGAGGGCTAAAAGTGGGGAGAAGACGATGGCAAACTTGCGGTCATGAAGAACAGCAGGTAGTTGGTAGATAAGACTCTTTCCTGACCCCGTGGGCATCGAAACAAACACATCACGGTCACCTAATCAAAATTAATCATTGTTTTATTGTTATAATTAACACATGTAATTCTAATTCTGGATTACGTAGCAAAATCCAGACATTAGTTATCAATGAATAATAAAATATTTACCCGAGAGAAGTTGCAACTTGTTATCTGTAATGAATTTGCGCATATGAAATAATCTCAATTTCAGAGAACATATTGAAAACATCAAACTTCTGAATAGTCCATACTTCCCTCTTAAAGGTAACTACCGGTCATATCAGTACGGTTTAAAAATTTATTAGATTATATAAAAATCACAGGAATTAAAATCACAGGGATCAATAAAAACAATGAAAAGAACTTCGTATTTCTATAAATATTTTCTGAATAACAGAACTACAAAACAATTTTAGTAACTACAAGTTACTTTAACTTAGACGAATAAATATCTTATTTAAAACATTGTCAATTTCTTAAACATCATTTCACAATGACAACCTAGTTTCTGTTAATAAAATTTCGAGTGGTGAGTGGCAGCTGGCTAAAGATTTTATCCACGGCTGCTTTTAGATGTGACGCATGATTTCGTAGATAAATCTCAGTCTCGGGGGTTTTCATCACACATATTGCATTCAGGTATCGTCGAAACCATCCCTTTAATTGGGTAGCGAGATCTTCGGAGAGGCAGTAGATCCGCAGTGCAATTGTCTCTCGTGGATCAATAGTCTTTCCTTTAACAATCTCATGGCGCGCGAAACAGCTACGTTTTCGTGTTTTTCCTTGTTTTTTGGTTGTGGGTGATTTTGCTCCTACTGTAATGTTTCTACATAAATGATCCATGGCTTCGACCACATTCCCAAAAGAGGTGAAAGACACGACCACCCCAGATTTGGCACCTCGTTTCAGTTCCGTTTTGGGTTTCTTCCTGCATAGGCCAATAATGATTTGGTAAGTTTTTCCATCCTTACAATGCACTGTAAATTAATAAAAATAAAAATAATTTACATATTTCATTCATATTGTACGTATAACAAATGTTTATGTTTATTACCAACATCGGTCCGTTTCTGACGTCGATACGTGATTTTACCAGAAGTAGCGTAGACGTACAGTTTTTTATTCCTTGGAACATGACCCTTTGTTTCGTGCGTTTTTTGAGATCTCTTGGAAGTGAATTTGTATCCACATAATCGGCATGGGTAGGTTATAACTGCAACGATTAAGAATGGATTTTGTTAGGCACAATCATGTAAGTATGCAGCACATGACCTACGAATTTTTAACAACTTACATAGATGAAACGACGCAATGTGTCTTTCAATTCCAAGCTGGCTGCCAAGCTTCAACGGACAAATACCACATTGGTAGGGTTCATCATGTAAATGTTTTATGTTTATTACCAACATCGGTCCGTTTCTGACGTCGATACGTGATTTTACCAGAAGTAGCGTAGACGTACAGTTTTTTATTCCTTGGAACATGACCCGTTGTCTCGTGCTTATTTCTGTGGCCCTTTCTACTAAATTTGTATCCACATAATCGGCATGGGTAGGTAATAACTGCAACGATTAAAAATGGATTTTGTTAGGCACAATCAGGTAAGTATGCAGCACATGACCTACGAATTTATAACAACTTACATAGATGAAACGACGCAATGTGTCTTTCAATTCCAAGCTGGCTGCCAAGCTTCAACGGACAAATACCACATTGGTAGGGTTCATCATGTAAATGGACAGATCTCACGTGGTCCTTTAAGCTGTCCCTGTTATTTAGCTTTTTATTGCAGACATAGCAAGGGTACCTTCCATCCTCGTGTTCCACTTTTGCCACTTTCCTGCAAGCTTCACGGTACGCCTCAATGTCTTTCGGAGGAAGTAAAATGTAAGAGTCCTTTGTAATTTTAGGTAAGATTTCGGTGGCAGAGCTTATCCGGTCATACTGAAAATTAAAATTTTTATATTGTTATCTATTACATGTGAAACTTCATTTGGTGTTTTTACTTTTGTTTAACTTACCAGAACGTTGAATTTTTTCACCTTCAGTGAGATGTCTACCGTCTTCAAATCTTTAATAGTGGCATTCCAATCGCTGACCAATTTGTCTTTTTCTTTATCTTTCCACTTCAGAAGTTGGTATTTTGGATGTTCGCATCCTTGTGACGCAGATTCAGATGGTTGGAGTTCATCTTCTTCTTCTTCTTCTTCTTCTGACCCACTTGCATCACTGTATGAATAATCTTCATCATCATAGTCAGTGTGATTATCTTCGGAAGAGTCTTCCTCATTTTCAGCATTAATGTTGAGTTCTTCTAATAAATTTAGAAACAAAAAGAAACAATATAAGTTGATAATCAGTTTTAATTAGAAATTAATAGTTTTGGAACAGCCGATTACATACATCGGCTGTTCCAAAGTGTAAAACTTAGTTTTAAAAGTGTCTATAGATAGGAGTCATATCACTCGGAACAGCCGATTGCAAATATCGGTTGTTCCAAAATGAGAAATTT
>JAAXNX010000698.1:8857-24219 GCA_036491905.1 Folsomia manolachei | reverse complement strand
TCCATCGGCCATGATCATCCATTATTTGCAAGGATATTTCGCAGTATTTTAAATTTTCATGTATCCGTTTGATACATTTTTCTGATAACTGCAAGTAAATAGACAGATTTTTAAAGTTGAAATTACTACGTTTATTTGCATTTTTCAAGATTCTTACATCGAAATGTTCCGGAACTCCAATTTCTGTGAATTTTAAAGACTTTAGTTGTTTCATCCTAGAAAACGCCAAGTATCCTGACACATCCGTAATTATATTGCAAGGAATCCAAATCGATCTGCATTCAATCTGCAGTTCCTTCAATTCTGTGGATTTGTGAAAATTTATTTAATATCGTTCCTAGCTAGTTAGAAATGGATTCACATACCATGTAAATCTGAAATGGAAGGCGCAACCTTAACATCTTCAATTCTTATGTCATCATAATTTTGCTCATTTCGTATCTCAAAGCAGTCTTCCATTCCCACTCCAGTAATTCCTGAGTCTAAACATCCATCAAAATGTGAAAGTACCATTTTGAGTACTTCTAACTGCGGCCAACTTTCCCAAATTTTTTGTAAAAATTCATTCGTTCCTGAAAAAGTTATCAATCCTAAAACTCGTTCCAAGAGCAAGCCATCAAGCTAACAACTTAATTTAATAAATTATTATTTACCTCCACGAATCTCCAGTTCTTTTACATTTGGAAATAACTTTGACAAAAATCTAGGAAAAGTCTCCTCCCTTAACCCTGAAGGAAGTGATAATTTTCGGACATTTATTCCAGCCGGAAATGTATTGACAACGGAAAAATACTGTGGTATCGAAAACACATTGTATCCTCTGAGTATGAGGCTCTCCAGTTTCGGAAATAATTGACAGTAATTCCAGTGACCACAGTTTAGATTGTCAAAACTGACAAAGTGGAGATGTTTCAGTTCTGCCATTTTTGGAAATAAAAATTCTCTTATCCGATTTGACCTTTGCTCAATTTTAAGTGACTCCAAACATTCGCACTGAGTTTGGAGAAAGTTACTTATTGCTTCCGATGATATTGACTCTTCTATCCCATGAGGCACTTGATGTAGACAGATATCTTGAAATTTGAATGTTTTGAGTTGTAGTCCTTTTTCTGCTAATTTGACTAATATTTGAAGGTTTTCTTGACTGAGAGAGGAAATAAAGAGAAATTTTATTTTCTCCAGGTTCGCAACTTCTAGCATGGACTCCAAAACGGTTTGCACGAATCCGTGGCCATTATCTTTGAAATGGACTTGCAAAATAATTTTCTTCAGATTTGGAGCCATCCGAAAAAAATCCTTCATCCAATTTTTGTTTAGATGGATGGAACCTCGAATATTTCCTATGTAAAGGGTTTTGAGGCTATTTAATTTACTCGATCCACTCTCTAGTTCACTATACTCCCAGAAATTTTGACTATTTTGCAACATTTTGCAGCATTCAATTCGTAAATTCTCGATAAAGGGGGCGCAATCAAAAAGAACGCAACGAAATGCCCCGTTTTCACTAAAATCTTTAGAAAAATTGAGATCCAGGGATTTTATAATGGGACCGAATTTTCTGAAAAACGGTTCAAGTTCTGCAAAGCTGTCAAAGTTTCTTAAAACAAACTTCGAAACGGGACAAGTTTCAATTCCTCCACGCATAACTTGTAAAAATTTGACTAGCTTTTGACCCCCACTGGGCTTCCAGGGTTGGTGGACTTCCAGAACAACTCGATCTGATTTGCAAATCAAATGGTGATGGACAAATTTGCTCCACTTTCTACATACGAGGCGAGCAGTTAGCAAAGATTTTAGGGAGAGATGTTTCATTATGTTTTCCAGTATCTGAAAAAATTAAGGGATGGTTTTAGTTGCACAGTTGTAACAAAAAAAGTTATTTCCATAACCTTACCGTGTCAATTAATAAAGGATGGCTTGGTTCTGAGAAGGAATAGGAAGTGTGTGGGGCAGTGTCGATTCCCTCATCGTCAAAATCACTCTGCAATAAATATTTGAAAGTTTGCATGAAAGTAATCTTGCCTCGTTATTCAAAGATTTTCCCTAAGTTATTCCAATACCTCGCTATCCGCTTCGGACGACAAAGAAGGTGCGGAGGAAGTTTCTTCATATTTTGCCTTCCTTTGAAATTCTTGAGCTCGGAGAGTTTTCCTGAGAGCCTCAATTTCTGACTTTTGCTGGCGAAGCAGTGATTCCAGCATTGTCATCTAAAAACATAATTGTAATTTGCATATGAGCAACAAAAACTAGCCTGTCATGCTAATATAGTGCAGAAAATTAATCAACCTTTTCTTCGGAATGTCGAGCTTCCTTTTTTCTAGATCGTCTCAGTTTGTCAATTAAAGTCTCAAAACTTTCGTCGACTTCCTCGTCGCTGGAGGACTCCATTTTCTCCAGCCACTGATCCATCAATTTATTGTACTGAGTAGCTTATCCACCCGTTAGATTACTGCACACTTAACTATTTAACCACTTGCCAATTTCAAAGCATGTTACAGAGAAAAGTAAAAACACGTTTTTCTTGATAAAAAGTAGAACTTTGATAGCGATAGACGAAAAGTCACTAACTTACAGGAATGAGAGTATCATTAAAATTAGATTTTATCAAAAGAAGCATGTACACACCAACTCCAACTCACGACTTGCACTTTCCGTTTCAGACTGAGCTGGGATGACACAACCGGCATCGAAAAAACCGATTTTTTTAAATACTGCAAGCAACTTTCCTTGCAGACAACCAAACGCCTTGTTGAAATGCTCAAACTGAATCCGTGCAATATCTGTATTTATCTCAGTCTTCTGGATCTGAGTTCTGCTCTTGCTCATGTCCCGTCAACTCAGAAATAGAATTATGGTAGATTTTATAGTGTTTACAGCAAGTCTTTCATGCATTGATTTAGGATAATGATTGACTGTCTGAAACTGAGATAATCTCAAAACCCTTGAGGTTGGAAAAAATTGGGTAAATGGAAGAATTCAATTTTAGGTGTTTTTTCTCCGTTTAATTTTAGACACTGTTCTTGTTCTCCTCAATCTTTTCATCTCCTCAACTAAACGTAAATGAAAACTTTGTCTTAGCTTTTATACTTTTGCCAACTTTTGTGCAACCACGAACCACCCAAGTAAAAAAACATATACAAGTATACATTAAGAAAGCTGTGTTATTGTGTCCCGAACTAAGTTCTGCTTCCTAGCTAGGGAGTAACTAACCCTTTTTCTGTCGAAATCTAGCCAGACCCCCACAAACTATATTTTTGGCCACTAAATTAACCAGACAATATTAACTTCTCTGCTTCCGGTTTTTATACCTTTCCCAGAAACGCATGTTGATCCTTGATTTCCGACGCAGTTAAGCAAAATTTTACTGAGCAAACAAACCCTTGGTTAACAAAGCGTAACTGACTAATCCCATTCCAGGTGAAGTGGAGCGAATGGAACATTGAAACAGGGAGCAACCCTTGTTCCGTCGGTAATCCAATGATCAACCGTTATCCTCGAAGACGTCAAAGAAAAATTGCAAGCTTCAAGAAAAAGAACAGCATGGAAAATATCTTAGGTATTATCGACTTAAATCACTCATTAAGATCACTATGAAATGGAAAGTAAGGAAGCACAAGTCGTATTTTGTTGATGGGTCGCAGTTAACGACCCGTATCGGCCCGTATCCTTTTACTGAGACAGAACAGAAGTCTCATCTTTTAGTTTCATTAAAAAGCTCTCTCAGCGTTATAATAGAGTTCTGTGTCCAGAAGGATATCTGCAGACTTCTAGACGACAAGATCTGTCTGATAATCAGACTCTGATTGTGAATTGAGATACTAAGACTGGTAGATTTCATACCGATTCACTGCATATAAACAGCTGCCATTCATCAATTCCAACTTTTGATGTCGTTCTCAGTTTTGCTACAACCAAAAACATAGTTTTTTGCAGTTTTAAAAATATTTTTTTAAAACTTTATGCCTGGCATAGATAAAAGAAATCGGAAGGTAGGCTGTTTATCTTCCTCTTCTCTGGGTTAGTTTAAACTTTTAACCAATCTGCAGTGTAAATAGAACAACATGACAGTTAACATAAATCACTAATGTGGTTGACTTTGACTGGATTTTTACTTTTACGTCATTACTTGGTCTTAGTACACCTATCTTAGGTTTGCGTCGGGTCACGCAACATTGGCTTTCTTGGCAGGGAAAGTAAAACAAGAAAGTAAAGATACACGGACTTTGATGATATTTATTAGTGAAATTTATGAGCAACTATCAATTTTATGGGATTTACCCACTTTTAACAAAATTAGTTCAGGTCACTGCATCTGTTCTGGTTCATTTCATTTCACTATTTATTTTTACTCCTGTCTTTTGCATGTACAAAATACATATATAGGTGAACCACTTATTTTCACGGTCGACAATAATTTACATGTCTACCCAACCCTTCTACATCATCTCGTTGTGCGGATAGGATATATGGTTTGGGTTAATGATATCAAGAATATTTTATTGCACGGGTGAAGCAATTTAATGCCAAATACACCCCCATGAAACGCCGATAAGTCGGTAATCGGTTCACAAACTATTTTTAGTTTAAATCCATAGTTAAGGTGCATTGCATTTCGGATTAGGTTACTTTAAGCGGTTGGGATTCTATATAGCAAACCCCAACATAGAAGCGAAAACGTGGCTGGAAGATGGATTTTTCACGCCAAGCCACTGCCACGAGTTTGGAACAGTTGGAGACAAAACCAGAAACTTCTTGGGATACTATTATCCGACAGATATACGATGTCACTCCAGTTAAGTTGCAACTCTTGCCAATGAAAGATATCGTTGGCTCTTCCAAAACTCAGAAAGTTTTACTTTTGAAAGTTTTAATTTGGTTGCTTGTCACGGAATTCTGAGTTGGAGGGACGTCAAGTAAAAATTTCGATGTCGCTGAACTGCTTACCTTCACCTCAGGACAAGCTGACTATTGACGTTGGTCGCTTTCCTGAAAAATTCATATTTATGGATTCACGTATTTGCCACTTTTTGGCGTGTTCTGGATACAAGCCAAATTCAGGGATATGTGCATGGCAAAATTAGTACAAAATCCAAGATTTAAGTTGACTCTTCTCGACTCTACATGGATGTTTAATGAAACCCTAATTAAACTTTGTGTACATCGGCTTGTCATCTACTCATCAAAAATTTGGCAGTGAACCAGTCAACTCAATCCCAGCACTAAATACAAT
Organism: Folsomia manolachei; assembly: GCA_036491905.1. Classification (NCBI taxonomy): domain Eukaryota; kingdom Metazoa; phylum Arthropoda; class Collembola; order Entomobryomorpha; family Isotomidae; genus Folsomia; species Folsomia manolachei. The sequence continues at coordinate 18,989 of JAAXNX010000698.1, read as the reverse complement.
GGGACAGACTTTAGGTTTGCAAATGTCAGTTTAAGCATCCAAAAAATAACATACGAAATGACACCAAAAAGGCAGGAGGATGAATTACTCGTTGAAATAAAATCTTGGCACTATATCTACTTGTTCCCCAGAAAAAGAAAAGAAATAACTTCAATTTGCTGCGGAACATAGTAAGCTTGTAGTCTGGTAATCGTTGACAGACAGGCTATTACTTTGAGTTGCTGGGATTTCAACCTTACATTGCCATTGCTTTGAACAAAGGGGGTTTCAACTTTTTAAACTTTTCAATAAATGTGTCTTTTTTGTATATATGAATAACGCCTTGCGGAATCGAGCTGAATAAAGGAACTTCGAGCGCTGCGGATACATTTTTTCAGATTACTGTAACATTGAAAAAAAACAAAGGATAAATGCTAATTCCTTGAAAATTTGAATGACGCAAACAACAGATTTTGACACAAATAAATTAGCCAACCAAGTCTCGGTTCTACGCTCTCTTCTCCCACTTCATCAACATAAATCTTCGAGACAAGTGACTTTTCAGATATTCCGAACAGAAACAACTCAAGTATTATTTAGAGGAAGTAAAATACATTCTAAAACTAACATCGGAATTGACGAAAGACTAGTATACTATAAAATACTAGCTACGAAAAATGTGAGACTGGATTAGAAAGATTTTTAATTTGTTTATCTACCTATACAGAGAAAATACAAAATGAAAATATTTTACAATCATTGAAAAATACAAAGAAAATAGAATAGAACTTTTGGATTTCCACATACATATTTAAGCTATGTTGTGTTTGTAGAAGCAGCCTAAAGTCTGTTTTTAACACTTTATTATGCTGGTTAGGTTACTGCCTTTCTGAGTTTCGTTTCAAGAAAATATCGAAATTTCTTGTGTTTGAAAAAAACCGACCTAATAAAACATGCATCGGATGAAAATTGCGGATATTATCAACCCCAAAACCCACGAAATCAATTGAAACGAAACAGAAGCAAATATGCTCCATCCATCTAAATTAGAACATCCCACCAAATGACATCCTAGAGCTGCAGATCCAACTAATTAATCACGCTCCACTTGACACCTAAACATCAACATGAGATGAAATAAGCAAATCGAAAACATGTTGGCGTATCACAGAATATATTGCATTCGTTCCAGATGTTTTCTTGCCAAATTGCCAATTAGAATTTTGCACTCACTCCAATTGTTTAGCATTTTAATATATTATTCATTATCTATTTTAATACACCAAACCAATTTCACTCGGCATAGTTTTCTGAACTGAAGGTTGACCTGAAGGTTATCAGGTCAATTCAATCGACGATAGAAACAGCATTTCTTGTGAAACTGGATTGGAGGTCAAGGATTAACAAATTGCGACGGGATTTACAAACATTTAGCACTTGTTTTAGAAAACAAGCAAATGTATTTGCGTCATCAGGAGCTTAAAAGCAACCACAATTAATTGAGATTTTACCACATTTCCTAAAACGCTAGAGCTAGAGCTAGAATCCCTACTTTGAAGTAGTAGAAAAGTCAAAAATACCATTTTATTAGCAGTAAAACATTTTGGTTACCGATTACGAAAGCCAAGGTCAAAATTGGATAACCAAAAACTGCACCTGCTTTATAAGATCAAAATGTACAGACTTCAACCCAGAGCGTCGTAACGTCTGCTGAGTGCTTCAGACTTCATTTTAAGAAAGCGGACATAATAAAATGGATATATATCAAAAATCTAGTTAGTTGAAACTACGCAAACAGACCTCGCTGTCGTTGATTTCGGCGTCAAATGTACGCACAAGCAGATTGCAACCTGCGTGTTATTGTAATTCGCTTGTTATTTACTTACGTGGGTATTTGCTCCTAACACGCGGAAATGTCCAGCACATCATAATCCTTGACTGTATTATTTATATCAAAAATCGTGGAATGCACTTCTTGATACGATTGGTTAAATTCATGATTGATTGTCATTGCTGTACAATGATTAGTAAATCCGCCGTCACTCAGCCATTTACATAGATAAAGATTTTAAAAAAAGGTTACTCTAATCGAATGGGATATGAATATCGTGTGAAGCAACAGTGACGCTATTTGATTGAATGGCTGATTGGAATGAGAGTTCGAGATCTATCCAATACGTCAAAATAATATGCAAAGCAAACATTTTATTCAGACATTCTCTGGATTAATTGATCCAATGATAACATTCTTTTTATCAAACACCATTTTGTGCCATACCTGCATTTTGAAATGGTAACAAATTAATCGGAAAACTAACAGGAATCGTAACTATCATTAAATTATATTTTAAATTCAGCCCGTACCCAGTCAATAATTTTCAAAATGCCTCAATTTCATAGTTTCTGCCGCAGTACAAAACTGGTTATTTTACTACTCACAATTTTAATCACACATTGCGACCAAGTTTCTTCACACAGTTTTCAATTAATTACCGACAATTCAACTGCAGAAACCAAAAATCACGAAGACGGTGGTGACTCAGGGTTAATTGTGTCCGGCAAACATTTACACTACAGTTTAGGAGTACAGATTCTCATCTCGATATTTTTAGGGGTTGCATATTTTGACTTTATTTTCCAAACGGTGCTACTTTTTTACGTATTTTTTCAACTGAGTAAAACGTTAAAAGGCAAAAAGGAGAACATATTTTTCGCAGGACTGGGAATTACCGTTTTTACTCTGCTGCGATGTACATTTATTCTTTTCTTTATTCTGCCCATTCCTTGGGATTGGGCTCCGAACCTTTCCAGTCTCTTTGCAGACATTTTTATTTACATTAACGTAGTCCTCTTTGTATTCTTCTTCGGATTTTCGTCCCTTACCTGCGCCTACTACATGATTTTTGTGGGAACCACGGGTATTTGGGCTCCAAACCTCTCCAGTCTCTTTGCAGACATTTTTATTTACATTAACGTAGTCCTCTTTGTATTCTTCTTCGGATTTTCGTCCCTTACCTGCGCCTACTACATGATTTTTGTGGGAACCACGGGTAAGCGAATGGAGGAATCGGTGATTGATCCAAAAACAGGGGTAGAGCCTATGGTTGTAATCCTAATGCCAATTTACAACGAGGAACCCGACGCACTATTTCGAGCTGTAAATAAACAAATAATTGAAATTATCAAGTACTTTTGAAGTTTATTTGTCTATTACTAATTCTGTTTTTAGGTTGAAAGTGCCATACGTTGCAATTACCCGACAAATCGACTCCATGTATTCCTCGCATTTGACGAAGCATCGGAAACTTCCCTGTACTTTTCTCTGCTGAAAAAACTGCGTGTCCTATCCAAAGAAGTATCTGAAGAAATTAAAGCAAAACTGAAACTAATTCCTGGAAAATGAAGGGAATTCAGAGTACGAAATATTTCCACCCAGATTAGAATGGTATATTGAGGGATGTCGAGTGACCATTTGTAGATTTCCCCATGAGGGAAAAAGTCCCACCCAGGTATACATTTTTAAATACACTTTTTTTAAATTATTTCAAATTTGATAATAAAATTTACAGGGCAAAAGTTTCCGAATAATCAATGACCTATACGGTGGCCAAGCAGATGGTACTGAAGCAGAATCCGACGCAGTGGCGAATACGCTAATCTTATTTATCGACTCGGATATAATCCTCCATGAAAATGCCATCCATAATTTCGTTGTGAACACTGTAAAACACCCACAAATCCGAGGAATGACTGGACTCGTGACATGCAGAACATCACGAAACTTCAACATTTTTCAATACCTCCAAGACGCGGAGTATATTGATGGCCAAATGTTTTCAAGGACATCAGAAGCAAGTTTGGGTGCGGTCACATGTCTTCCTGGCGCCTTAACCCTTATCCGACTTTCCGCTTTACAAAAAGTTGCACCCAGATATTTTATTGAGATTGACAAAAGAAGAACTGTTGACTTCCATCGATTTCATTTGGGCGAAGACCGCTACATGACCTATCTCCTGACAGAAGAGGCGAATGGTCCATATCAAGTCCGATTCATTTCTAACGCCATTTGTAAAACGGATGCTCCTGACACATTTCAAAAACTGTTGAAACAAAGTGCGGCGATGGTTTCTGGGTGGCTTCGTGAACGATGTGAGTACCATGATATCACCCATCATGTGGAAGAAAGTCCCATTCGTCGTCCTGCTTAATACATATTTTTACTCGAGTCGTGGTCTTAGTTGGATCCTGCCCGTTATGGTTATCAGCATGATTGTAGATCGTAATCCTGGCATTGCTCTGTACATCATTGCAGCCACCCTTGGAATAAGATATGTGTTCCTCTGCATAAACGCCCTTTTGATGACTCGGACTAAAGTTTGTATCTCTTACATTCTGCTATTCTTCTTATCCCCCATTTTTAACTGGACCGTGAACTTTTACGCTGTTTTTACCTGGAATGTGAGAAGTTGGGGTGGACCAAGGACAGATGATCAGGAAGGTGCAGCCTCCTCAAAACTGCAACTGATTGATGAAGTCATGTCTCAAAAGGAAGGAGCCACGGGACAAACAAGAAAAAGTCTGGACCAAATTAAAACAATGAGCCGACTAATTGACAGCAGCTTGCGAAGCCGGCATGGAGAATTTAACCATTTTGGCAGCATACGAAGTACAAATTCTAGCAATCATTCGGGCCCAGACAATACTAGAAAGCACAACAACAATAAAAACAATAAAGAAGCACCCCAAGTCAAAAAGTTTGTCCCATTTCCTTACGAAACGGAATTTCTTGGTGGAGGGGACTACGACATGTCAGACTCCTCCGTAGTGATCCCTCCAACGCCAAAGCTTTCCATCTCCATGTCCCCAACCGCTTCGATAAGAAGTTTAAGGGATTGTCCATCCTCCCCTAATTTCCTCAGTCCTCAATACAACAAGCCTTCATCCCTATCCCCCGAGTTGCAGCATTCCCATTCCATGCCGGATTTGCATACCCTCTCTCAATCCAATGCGCCATACTTGTTTGCAAAATTAAGTCCAGAAATTCAAAAGCGAGCCTCATCCTTTCGATTGGATACCGATTATTTGGCCAAAGTCGAAGGATTAGCGACCCCACAACATTCTAGTCAGAGAGACTCCACCTTTAATCGAAGACTATCTGGAAGGTCAACCCCAGGAGGATCTCAGATTGGAAGTCGAGAACCAAGCGTACTTAATTTTGACATTTTCTGCAACAATAATTCACCCACAACCTCCGTCCTTGGGGATAGTCAAATAGATTTAAGTCCAACCACTGGGGGTCTGTCGGGAAATGTATCAGAAGACTTTGATGATGTTATCGATATTGTAATTCATGTGCCAGATTTTCATTCTGTTACTTCCTCGAATACAAACAATTAATTAACTTTTCCATGTAACTTAATACTTGCGTAGAAGCAAAGTGAAAACTTTGTCACGATTCATGACGATTTGAGCGATATTTAATTTCTTAATTGATCCTAGTTGTTGACGGAGAATTCAATAAAAATTAAATTGTGTCCCAATGCTACTCTATCAATGTGGCTTTCTTTCTTTTACACATATCTCAATTTGCCTCATTCTCCTGACCCACCCACCTTGACTCGAATTTCTTCCAGATCACACTCTTTTCTCCCATTTAATATTTTTGGATTTTATTAGTTTGTAGAAGCAAAGTGAAAACTTTGTCACGATTCATGACGATTTGAGCGATATTTAATTTCTTAATTGATCCTAGTTTTTGACGGAGAATTCAATAAAAATTAAATTGTGTCCCAATGCTACTCTATCAAGGTGTGTAACTTGATAAAAATAAATTTCCTCTCGTTTTCTCCAGCCGTATTCGAACCTTCAAAGTTGGAACACCAACAACTAAATTAGTTGCATATGCACACTGATACAATTTACTGTAGCAATAATCCTCATTCAAAGAGCTGATTCTCAGAAACGTCACAAGTTGACAGATGTGGCTTTCTTTTACACATATCTCAATTTGCCTCATTCTCCTGACCCACCCACCTTGACTCGAATTTCTTCCAGATCACACTCTTTTCTCCCATTTAATATTTTTGGATTTTATTAGTTTTTCATTTTGGTAGATAGAATTATTACACTTATCTTACCCAGTCCGTCGCTCCGTTGTAAAGGATAAGTCTTCGTATGGTTCATATCCCAGTTAAGTTGTAGGATCCTGTTAATTATTTTAGTCCCCCATCTTTCTTTGCGTATCGTCACTCTGTAAGGACAACATTCAACAAGTTATACTTGGTACTAAAGTATTTAATAATGGATTATTTATGGTTTTCAATAATTTTGATAAAATTCTAAACTTTTTTTTACGTTGTCACAGAAGGTGGACGGACAGGAAATATCTTTACGTCTTTCACTTCTTGTCAAATTCAGAGCTGCGTCGTACTTGCTTATCATCAGACTTCAGACCCCTTTGGACAAAATTTGAGAACGTGTCGTACGCTCGTCAACAATCAGTCAAGAGTCTACTGGGCACCCAGGACATGCTGATGAACAAGGAACAAAATCTATAAAAATGTACAACACATCATCTTCCTCCACTGGGCGTGGTATGAGGCTACTTTTCCGTTTTTGAAACCATATCCTAAACTATTTGTTAAATGGTTCAGAACTTTTCCAGGGAGTTCTTCTTCATCCTCTCAAAAACCTCACTACAATAGTAGCTCCAGCGATAAAAGGTATAAGAGAGAAGATGAAGGGAGAGAAAGAAGGTATGGTGATTGTAGTGATAGGTCATCTTCTGGAAGGCGTGGGGTTGACGAGGACGTTTCTCGACGAAGAAAAAGTCGTTGGGATGAAGGAGGAAGAAGCAATGGGAACGATAGTTATACTTCTTCTGAGGTTAAGAAAAGAAACAGGAGTCGGAGCCCTGTCAAATATTCTTCAACAACTTCGCAGCTAGACGCTAAATCCGAACCCATCCGGACGAATAAGAAGAATGCCAATAATTGGAGTGATTCTTCTTCTGATGAAGATAATTCTAAAGTGAAGGGTACAAGGAATGATGATCGTCGCCCGTACAATGACAGTGGGTTCAAGGATGAAAGGGTGTCCTCGTCATTGTCGGAAAATAACAATGAAGAATTTAAAGGGGTAGGGTTGGATTTGGGTTATCAATATGGAGATCATTTTTCAAGTACTCCACCATCACTTGGAATCCCTGGCTATCCCCATCGGCTTGAAATAATAGATGTTAGGAGTTTAATGAGTAACAACAACAATCACTACGCCGCAGCACTGAATGGATCGGCCTCGTCTCCTATAAATACTGGGACAAAGTCTGCTGGCTCTGGGATTCAGATGAAGCTGATACAACCAGTTGTGGTAAGAATGATAATTGCAAATAACCTCTACATCCTGGACAACATGAAAAATTGTCAACGCAAGGTTATATTGATGATAATTTCTTCCGTCTCTAGAAACCTACCCCAAAAACTCCTTCAATTAAACCAAAAATTTCTTCAGTGTTCAATGTGGATTCAGATGAAGACGAGGAAGAAATGCCACCCGAGTGCAAAATGAGAATGAAAAATATTGGAAGGTATTTTGGGTTTTTTGCCAGCATACTTGCATAATTCTTTGGACTGATCTAGAATTAGTTCCTTAACTTTGTGCCTTAACTTTTTAGAGAAACTCCAACCTCTGCTGGACCTAATTCGTTCGGCAAGACCAAGATGGGATTTTGCAACACTATTCAAATTAAGGAAAGAAAACTTGAAGAACAACTATTAAAGAAAAAATGAAAAATGTCCAAATAATTAATGGTTCCAGTTTATGTAAATTTTGTATTTCGCCCTGCTGTTAATTATCACTGCTACTGCTGCGATATGTGATATATTGCATTTGTTTTTGACGTTATATTGATATCACTCAATTTTATTGGTTAGAATTTAATTCCAAGTAATGTATGTGCTGCTATTTTTTGCGTGTAACAACCTGCTAAAAGTCTTTATCTGTCGTATTCATACTTATACAAAAATTGTGACCGTTTCTCTCTATTCATCAATTTACTTGAAAATATATTACCAAAAGCTCTAATTTAAATTGTTATCAACCGAACAGACCAAACACAAACCAAATCTGTATGAGCTTCAAGGAAGGAAGGAACTGAACTGCACTGTGGTATAAATTAGATTAATGTGAATGAGATATTATAAAATGTTTAAAAGTGAAAAAAATTGTAACGCTGTTATACAAAATATTTTGTCTGGTAAAAATTGTTAATCATTGTTAAACTCGCGTATCTTAGCCGGAACTTTGTGCAAAACTGCAAAATATATATAATGACTGTAAAACAGCAAAACTTGTGTATCTTTTATAAGAAAATAATTCTATTTGAACTGTGACCACAAATAATTATGTTGATGCATGTCCAATCTAAAGAAACCAAAACTGTACTGTACCAAAATCCGTCGTGTAACGTAACTCTGTCGTCCGTGATTATTAATTCTCTATTTAAATTTACATGCAATCAGATGGAATCCGGTATTCTCTCACTGAAAAGAAAATGGTATAACTTTCAAAAATTTATATTCTTTTTAAGAATTGTTAAAATTATGTGTTGCCTGCATATCAAAAATGGATCAAATTGTACGAATTACATAAATGTATCGAGAAAGTATAGAATAGCTTCCTGTCTAGATAGTTGACAATATGTATTTCTGTCGTGTTAAAGTAGATTACATACTAAAATTGGCGATTAAATTAGATGTCGGTCATTGTTAAGTAAACGCTACTTGGATGGAATAGTACTAGGCCTAATTTTATTTTATTTCTGTATTCGAACAAAATACAATTAAGTTAATAAAAGTACTGCAAACCATTTAATGACTGTTCTACAAAATTAGATTTAACAAACTTTTTCATTGCATCGCACCAAGTAGAAAGGGTAACTGGAAAACGAATTCAAGGCACGTATTCCACTTATTTTTGAGACAAAAATTAAAAATCGGACTACTCGACCCTGTTTCATGAATTTGACCATATTCTATGAATATTTATAAATTAGGATAATAATATCCAGAATTGCAAAGGTCGCTAAAATGGATACCATTTTTGGTGAATACCGAAACCAGTCTGAATCTCAGTCTCAATGACTCCACCACAAATATGCCAGAACCAGAAGTAATGGTATTTTGATTACTCTCCGTTCAATTACCCTGAAGGCTGCACCCACCTCTGACGGACTCCTGAATTCATAATGGGAAAATTAGGTTTCGGTCATTCGGTTCGATCCGCAGATTGTAAATATTTGCTGGTCATGTATGAAGTGCAACAAAAACAGGAATAAGAGTATATCATTTGATTATAATAGTTGAACTAAACCTATAAATTTGCATTAGTGCTAATTAAACTGCGATATAAAACAACGAAAAACAAGTGACATGCTATTTTAAAATTTGCATTCGCTTTGCTGTAAAGTAAAGGAGCAGACGTTAGTTATTACTTATTTATGTCCAACTGCACTAAAGTTCAGTTTGTTCCTCGTTAGTGGTTCATTGATTAGGTGTGTTTAACGGTAACGATTTTTAAAGGTGCAAATTGCAAATGTGTGTATTTAGGGTTGGATTAGATGGGAAAGCTAAAAGGATTGTGAGACACTGAAATGGATTTGTTGTGACCTAAAATATCCATTTTATCAACAGTTTTAAGACAATAATAGACAAGAAATGTCGTTGAATAAGACGTGATAAAATTGTGTTGGCATTTGTTATCTTTTTTGTATTTATAACTTTTTTTTACCAAGGATGGAAAAATGGAAGGTTTATTTGGAGAGAGACATGAGTAATACATAACCATTTGTAGTGGATTATTTTCTATGAACTCCACAAGTCTTCAAAATTACACGCTCTCATAAATAAAATCATATTAATTTGCTACAAGTTATGTCATTTTAAAAGTTGTCTTGTTGTGAGAGAAAGTGGCTAAACAAAGAAATAAGGAAAAGAAGGACAATGGAAAATCCTGGATTTGATTATAATTTGGGTAAGTTAGTTATTTTTCCTTCCCGAGTTTACCAAGAATTTAGTAATTTGTTCATTTACTGCATTCCAATTTGTTTTTGTACATACACGCTTCAGAAATATTTCGCTGTAAGAAATGCTCCATG